>JALLOT010002142.1:0-13325 GCA_036939595.1 Thalassiosira livingstoniorum | reverse complement strand
TTAGGTGTTGTGCCAGGATTGCCAGCCCTCCATGGCCTGGCCATCTCGGATGCGGAATTGCCTGTTCTTCCTCTTTTTCCGGCTACCCCACAAGACATGCGAATTCATTTGGACAATTGCCACCGCCATTTGCGCCCGATCAAACCCACACATCTCCGAATAAGTACGTCCCCACTTCTTTGCCAGCAGTTCTGCAAGTTGCTTCTCCGCTGCCAATGCCTCTGGCCCTGCCATCCCGCAGGCGGTATAAACCATTGGCGTGAAGTGCCTTCTCCGCTCCAGGCACGGTTCTAAGTACTTATCCTTTTTTTCCTTCTCCTGCGATCTGAGCACCTTGTCTGGATCATGATTTTGGTTGCTGCAAGACCCTGCATCCGTGATGCGGATATCAAAGACACAGACTGTGTCCTGCTTCCAAAACCCGACTGCGGACTTGTCACCACGCAGTTCCACCTGACCGATCTTTGCAAGGCTGGCCTCAACTGTGGTACGTTCAGCATCAGCTGGGAGTGCATCGCGTGCTCTGGTTGCCTCCTCACGCACGCGGTCACAGTAAATATACGGTTCATGATCCACGGCGCTGGGTTCAAGCGCAAACTCACATAAGTGCCCCCACTGATTTGCCACCACAGTATGTCTGAGGTGGATGAGCCCACTGCACTTGCAGGTGAGTCCATGTTCAACCTCAAACTGGGCGCCACATCCATCGCAGGTTTTTCAAAGGTTTAATGGTTTGAAACCAAATCTCAGGCAAATGTTGTCTGAGAACTCCTCTGCCGAGAGAGCCAGACCATTCATGCGGGTGGGAAAGGCTGTGAGCCATCTCCCATTTCTAGATTGCTGCTTCCCCAAGTTCACCTCCACTTTCCCTTCTTCAACACCCCTTCGGTCTAGCTCCTCCACTTCTGCATCATTCCTCACCTTCTTGACTTTGTCCCTTGCCTCTGACATGCACTTCATATGTGCAACCAGATCCAGATCAAAATGGCGATCGATGGATTGGGTAAGGACTGCTGTCCCTTCGACTGATGCAGCGTGGGCAGCGTCGGCTGCTTTGGTGGGGTCGAGAATGCCCAGTCCAGCGTTCTTGACTCTGTGAGTCAAGAGCTGTCGCAAGTCATTGTCAAGGTCCACCATGAAGAGGGCAGGGAGGAAGGAGTTACGTAGAGCCGATTCAATCGGCTCCATGTACTCGCCCGCACCTGGGATAACCCTCATTACATGCTGCCACTCCGCCTGGAGGCTGATGGACAGTCCCACGTATGCTGTCTGTGGAAACTGCAGGGCTATCTGTGCCAGGGTTTTGACCGCTTCTGCCCATTCATCAACCTTTGGTACAAGCCATTTTTCAAGTTCAGAACGGCTCCCGATGAATCCTCCCAAGTACCTTTTCCCTTGCGCAAAGTTCATCGGTACCCCATACGCCTGGAAGATGGCTTTTGCAGCAGGCTCATCTCGCTTGCTGCATACAAACCATGACTTATCCGGGCTGGGGTAGTACCCAACCTGAGGCCCTTTGTCCTCCAGGAAAATTACCAGCTTGGCACACTCCTCAGCTGTGGCACCTATGCCCTCATCGTCTGCGAACCAAGGGCTGAGTGCATCTCTATTTTCCTTTTCGACGGCCTCCACCAGAGGCATCACTCCAATCGCGTATCCAACCATTCCCATTGGACAGCCTTGGGTGACGCCTTCTTGACTGAGAAGGATTATTGCAGGCTTGCC
This sequence comes from Thalassiosira livingstoniorum, assembly GCA_036939595.1. NCBI lineage: Eukaryota > Bacillariophyta > Thalassiosirophyceae > Thalassiosirales > Thalassiosiraceae > Thalassiosira > Thalassiosira livingstoniorum. Next base: position 11,600 of record JALLOT010002142.1, on the reverse strand, counting down.
CGGATCAGCACGAACGATGAGCTGTGCGTAGTGTCAGTAACAGTTGAAGAGAAACCGACTCCCCTTAGCCCACCTGTGCCTTGCTTCCCAAAGCATGGATTTTCGGTTCAAGTTCTGAAAACCGCTCTCCGCATCGAGAAGCGTGACCCCCAGTACATCTCCTGGGTTCTGCTGGTGCTGCTGCTCACTGGACGCAGACGGGGTGGTGCTGCCACTGTCGTCATTGCCTCCAGTGCTTTGCAGAGACTCGTCCCCCTTATCCCTAGGTTGTTGAGTCTCCTCCTCCTCCTCCTCCTCGCTATCTTCAAATAATTCAGCAACATACGGTGGTTCTGGGTCCTGAAGTTGGGCAGGGTCCTCATCCCACTCTTCCGTGGGCAAGAACTTTCAAAGGGCATGTACTGTGCCTTCCAGGCCTGCTTCGAGCCCAGCACATAGCTGTTTACTCCCACAGGCGACTTTAGCTCCCGTTCCTGCTTCCTCCAGCACTAATTTGGCCAAAAACCTTCTCCAAATTTCGCCACAACCAATGTCGTACTCCTGGTCTCTTATCCAACGCCAGGAGTCTGCTTGCCATAGTGGCTCGAATCGACGCCCATTTCGGTGACGAATTGGCCAGCCACTCCGCCCAGGCAAGCATCTCTTTGCAGAGCAGGTAAAAAGGAATCCACCAATTCTACTCTGATTTGAATTAAGTTTCCTTTATGGTTACAAACAATAAACAATGATTTCAAGAGGCAGCAGTTTTATGCCAATGGTGGCAAGGATTAATTGCACTAGACATAAATTAAAGTATGGAGACAGGGGTGAGGACATATTTTTGAGAAAACTATTGAATCAGCAACAATGAGAAGGGTTAGTTAGACAATCATTATCAGGATACTTACCTCAGCATGAAAAATGATGATTTTGCTCTTGAAGGGATGGGAAATTATGAACCAATGGGGAGAGACTATCATGAAAATGGTGTTACTTTTGTCAGGTGATTTTGCCAGAGGGGGTAGGATGAGAGACCATTCATCAGAGGAAATGGTTAGTACCAAGTTTAAAAGGCAGTACCAGTGGCTGAGAAAGAGAACAACACTTACAATGACAACATCAAATATGTTGAATGACAGAGTTGAAATGTATTTTCTGCAGTGCTGTCATCTAAAAAAATGACAATTTTTGGTGTAAGTGTCTTCACTCCTAGTAACAAATTCTCCTGATAGTAACACTTGGGAAATTATTTGGCATGTGCCTACCAAAGGGATTTGCATATAATTTAGTTTAAGAGGACCAAATTACTGTCTGAACTTTTGCAGAAGAGAGAAAGTTTTGATATTTTTTGTGTGAGGTGGGTATTTTTTGTTGACAGACCAATGGAGACAAATGATGATTTTCCTGGTAATTGTCATTGGACCAAAATTTCAAAAGTAAAACATGAAGTCCCTTCATACAAGCCATTTAAAATTATCATTATTAAAATGCCATTAGTTATTTTAGTGTCAACAGGAATTTCTTTATGTTGCTGGATGGAGCTTAAATATTTTTCCCCAATGTAGTGGTATTGTGGTAGCATTGGGTGTGGGTTGCTGTTGATCACTCTCCGGGGATGCTTATTTTACTTGTTAACAGGGCTTGCATGAAGAACATCTCTATTTTGCATTAGATCTACTCATAGAAACAAATAGTTTAAGCTTGGATTCAAAACTCTTGTTCCTAATTAATAGGGTACACCATAAAAAATAAAAAATACTCATTTATGAGTATACATCATATGAGCATACTTTAGTGTGCCCAAATAATTAAAAGTACAAGTATGTTTCATACTATTTTATGTTATCATTCTTAATATGAACTTAAATTGCATGTACATTATCCCACACATGCCACCTACATGTGTATGCACTATTGCAATGATAGGTATAGTCAGTAGTATTCCTATATTTTGTATAAAGTATTATTCATAGCATAAATACCACTGGGAGTAAATAAATAGCTATTCTACACCACACAGATGCAATGTTGCATGTAATTCTCAGGTATATTATTTGTTATTATGTATACATACAACAGGGAGAAGTAATTTTGTAAGGTCCTCATACAAATGAACAACACATACACATGTCTTGTGTTTTTGGATGGTTATTATATGTGCTCAGATAATTCATGTAAATTACACTTGTAATAACAGATACTGCGGGTCTCATTTCACTGTGTGGGTTGAAGTTCAACATTTGAAGTTCAACATTTGAAATTGAATCTTCTCTAAAAACATTCTAGCCATAGAGGCAGCATACCATAAGCAGCTGATGCACCAAGAGCTCAAAAAATCATTTTGTTTTGGCTCAAATTCTTGTCAAGATTCAAACAATATTGGAATGCATCCATCATTGAGTAAGTGATTGACCAAGCAAATCATTGCACCATGTAAGCCCACTAAATCTATACTAGACACCACTGTTTCCCCTACTTTCACTAAAACTTCTTCTTCCATTCACTTTCTTCACTATTCACTTTTAAAATTCTGCTTTGTTCACCTTCATTGCCTTCAGGTCTATCATGGCCTTTTCATCTCTACTACTTTCCTTTCTGGTAGCTGCTTTGATATTTTTCCCCAATGATACAGTCCTTGCTTTTATAGCTTCTTGGCATGGGTTTGTTGTGAATGAAAATGATGGCATCTACAAAAACAGATCCACCTACATGCTTGATAAGAAAGTACCAATTGCAATGAAATACATCCAAGTATTGGGAGCATCAGGTGGTGCTCATCTAGGGATTACAAACATTTCAAATCATTGTGGCACGTCTCACAACACCATGTTAAAAATTGAAAAAAAAATACAAACTCATAGGTGCTCATAGGATAGTTTTGGATCCAACAGAAATTATTCCAAACTGCCAACAGGGTCCTAGTTCCTACACTCTTGACAGTAGAGATGTACACATATTGATTCACCTGCAAGCAAGAGATCCTACACATTCCAATGCTAGTTATAGAAAGTGGTTGAAGTTTTATATTGGTACTGATGTCAGTGAGAGTACAGTCTCCCATTTTTCTAGAAGGCTTCAAATTCAAAGGCTTATTTTGCAAACCAAATTTGGTCCACCTTATGACACATTTAAGCCAGAAAAATTGAGATGACAATGGAGTTTACATTCTTGGTTAGATTGATGGGCCCAAATAAAATTAAATTCAGAAGAAAAAAAACATATGAAAGGATCTGAGATCTATTATCAAAAGACTTGTAGAAATGTTATTGCTGGTGAAGTGGCATTGATCAACACACCATTTGATTTTTGTAATAGTTAAACCATCATCAGTTTCTGCAGAATAGAACACGGAGTCACACCTGTTTGTCATGCAATTGCAATAAAAAAATTCAAATGGGGCAGAAATTTTTCTTTGGTCATTATGCACACTCTGGCTTATGGTTGATTGTTGCCATATGACATCCTGATACTCTATTGTATCAATTCATGCAAGAGGTAACAACACAGATTTGCCAATTTTTTGTGATGTGAATATTGTATTTTTGTTTTGTGTTTGCCAACTAGGAGTCTGGAATTGAATCCAATAGAGTTGTTGTTGAATTTTCTTTTTCATAAAATGAAGCAGGTTAATTTACAGTTTGTTGAATCACTTGGTCAAGATAAGTCTACAAAATCCGCAAACAGAATTTTGAACACTTTTATTTGTGAAACTGTGTCTAGTTTTTGCAAAAAGTGTGGATACCAAGTAGAAATTTAATTATTCTAGCCTTTGTATCTACCAATTCAATTTGGTACTTTGCTTATCAATACCAACTATAACATATGTATCAATACATTTGTCAATAATTTGATACAATAAATAAGAATGTTGAAGAAAAAAAATCCCAACGCACGTAAATGCTAAGTTTTTTTAAGGCTTTCCAACATGGTTATTTGTTGTACTAATTCATTTGACATTACTACAGTAAAAAAACAATTGTCCTTTTTCCAATTTTTAACAATTTTTTGCTAATTTTTGCCAATTCTTAATAAAAGATAAGAAAAGATAGCAAAAGATAGGGATTCTCATTTTTTTTTTTGAGAACAAATAGGACTTTATGTAATTAGGGACATATAATTCTAGACAGTAGTTCATGCACACACAAATACTGGGATTGAAATAAATAATGTGGTGCATTCTGGGTTCTGCAGTGGAAGAGTCAAATCTTATCCTTTTGCTTTTTGTAGTGCACTAATTTAGAGTGCCACATTTCCAAGATGTTGTTTGTTTCCTTCTGCTGTGGTGGGGGGGTGAGGAGGCATCGCCTCCTCCTTAGGCGTTGTGCCAGGATTGCCAGCCCTCCATGGCCTGGCCATCCCGGATGCGGAATTGCCGGTTCTTCCTCTTCTCCCGGCTACCCCGCAAGACATGTGTGTTCATTCGGACAATTGCCACCGCCATTTGCGCCCGCACAAACCCACACATCTCAGAATAAGTACGCCCCCATTTCTTTGCCAGCAGTTCTGCAAGTTGCTTCTCCGCTGCCAACGCCTCTGGCCCTGCCATCCCACAGGCAGTATAAACCATTGGCGTGAAATGCCTCCTACGCTCCAGGCACGGTTCCAAGTACTTATCCTTTTTTTCCTTCTCCTGCGATCGGAGCACCTTGCATGGATCACGATTTCGGTTGCTGCGAGATCCAGCATCAGTGATGCGGATATTGAAGACACAAACTGTGTCCTGCTTCCAAAAACCTACTGCAGACTTGTCACCACGCAGTTCTGCCTGATCAACCTTTGCAAGGCTGGCCTCAACTGTGGTACAGTCGGCATCAGCTGGGAGTGCATCGTGTGCTCTGGTTGCCTCCTCGCGCATGCGGTCACAATAAATATACTGTTCGTGATCCACAGCGCTGGGTTCAAGCGCAAGCTCGCACAAGTGTCTCCACTGGTTTGCCACCACATTGTGTCTGAGGTGGATGAGCCCACCGTATTTGCAGGTGAGTCCATGTTCTACCTCAAACTGGGCGCCACATCCATCACAGGTTTTGCAGATGTTTAAAGGTTTGAAACCAAATCTCAGGCAAATGTTGTCTGAGAACTCCTCTGCCGAGAGAGCCAGACCATTCATGCGGGTGGGAAAGGCTGTGAGCCATCTCCCATTTCTAGATTGCTGCTTCCCCAAGTTCACCTCCACTTTCCCTTCTTCAACACCCCTTCGGTCTAGCTCCTCCACTTCTGCATCATTCCTCACCTTCTTGACTTTGTCCCTTGCCTCTGACATGCACTTCATATGTGCAACCAGATCCAGATCAAAATGGCGATCGATGGATTGGGTAAGGACTGCTGTCCCTTCGACTGATGCAGCGTGGGCAGCGTCGGCTGCTTTGGTGGGGTCGAGAATGCCCAGTCCAGCGTTCTTGACTCTGTGAGTCAAGAGCTGTCGCAAGTCATTGTCAAGGTCCACCATGAAGAGGGCAGGGAGGAAGGAGTTACGTAGAGCCGATTCAATCGGCTCCATGTACTCGCCCGCACCTGGGATAACCCTCATTACATGCTGCCACTCCGCCTGGAGGCTGATGGACAGTCCCACGTATGCTGTCTGTGGAAACTGCAGGGCTATCTGTGCCAGGGTTTTGACCGCTTCTGCCCATTCATCAACCTTTGGTACAAGCCATTTTTCAAGTTCAGAACGGCTCCCGATGAATCCTCCCAAGTACCTTTTCCCTTGCGCAAAGTTCATCGGTACCCCATACGCCTGGAAGATGGCTTTTGCAGCAGGCTCATCTCGCTTGCTGCATACAAACCATGACTTATCCGGGCTGGGGTAGTACCCAACCTGAGGCCCTTTGTCCTCCAGGAAAATTACCAGCTTGGCACACTCCTCAGCTGTGGCACCTATGCCCTCATCGTCTGCGAACCAAGGGCTGAGTGCATCTCTATTTTCCTTTTCGACGGCCTCCACCAGAGGCATCACTCCAATCGCGTATCCAACCATTCCCATTGGACAGCCTTGGGTGACGCCTTCTTGACTGAGAAGGATTATTGCAGGCTTGCCCGGATCAGCACGAACGATGAGCTGTGCGTAGTGTCAGTAACAGTTGAAGAGAAACCGACTCCCCTTAGCCCACCTGTGCCTTGCTTCCCAAAGCATGGATTTTCGGTTCAAGTTCTGAAAACCGCTCTCCGCATCGAGAAGCGTGACCCCCAGTACATCTCCTGGGTTCTGCTGGTGCTGCTGCTCACTGGACGCAGACGGGGTGGTGCTGCCACTGTCGTCATTGCCTCCAGTGCTTTGCAGAGACTCGTCCCCCTTATCCCTAGGTTGTTGAGTCTCCTCCTCCTCCTCCTCCTCGCTATCTTCAAATAATTCAGCAACATACGGTGGTTCTGGGTCCTGAAGTTGGGCAGGGTCCTCATCCCACTCTTCCGTGGGCAAGAACTTTCAAAGGGCATGTACTGTGCCTTCCAGGCCTGCTTCGAGCCCAGCACATAGCTGTTTACTCCCACAGGCGACTTTAGCTCCCGTTCCTGCTTCCTCCAGCACTAATTTGGCCAAAAACCTTCTCCAAATTTCGCCACAACCAATGTCGTACTCCTGGTCTCTTATCCAACGCCAGGAGTCTGCTTGCCATAGTGGCTCGAATCGACGCCCATTTCGGTGACGAATTGGCCAGCCACTCCGCCCAGGCAAGCATCTCTTTGCAGAGCAGGTAAAAAGGAATCCACCAATTCTACTCTGATTTGAATTAAGTTTCCTTTATGGTTACAAACAATAAACAATGATTTCAAGAGGCAGCAGTTTTATGCCAATGGTGGCAAGGATTAATTGCACTAGACATAAATTAAAGTATGGAGACAGGGGTGAGGACATATTTTTGAGAAAACTATTGAATCAGCAACAATGAGAAGGGTTAGTTAGACAATCATTATCAGGATACTTACCTCAGCATGAAAAATGATGATTTTGCTCTTGAAGGGATGGGAAATTATGAACCAATGGGGAGAGACTATCATGAAAATGGTGTTACTTTTGTCAGGTGATTTTGCCAGAGGGGGTAGGATGAGAGACCATTCATCAGAGGAAATGGTTAGTACCAAGTTTAAAAGGCAGTACCAGTGGCTGAGAAAGAGAACAACACTTACAATGACAACATCAAATATGTTGAATGACAGAGTTGAAATGTATTTTCTGCAGTGCTGTCATCTAAAAAAATGACAATTTTTGGTGTAAGTGTCTTCACTCCTAGTAACAAATTCTCCTGATAGTAACACTTGGGAAATTATTTGGCATGTGCCTACCAAAGGGATTTGCATATAATTTAGTTTAAGAGGACCAAATTACTGTCTGAACTTTTGCAGAAGAGAGAAAGTTTTGATATTTTTTGTGTGAGGTGGGTATTTTTTGTTGACAGACCAATGGAGACAAATGATGATTTTCCTGGTAATTGTCATTGGACCAAAATTTCAAAAGTAAAACATGAAGTCCCTTCATACAAGCCATTTAAAATTATCATTATTAAAATGCCATTAGTTATTTTAGTGTCAACAGGAATTTCTTTATGTTGCTGGATGGAGCTTAAATATTTTTCCCCAATGTAGTGGTATTGTGGTAGCATTGGGTGTGGGTTGCTGTTGATCACTCTCCGGGGATGCTTATTTTACTTGTTAACAGGGCTTGCATGAAGAACATCTCTATTTTGCATTAGATCTACTCATAGAAACAAATAGTTTAAGCTTGGATTCAAAACTCTTGTTCCTAATTAATAGGGTACACCATAAAAAATAAAAAATACTCATTTATGAGTATACATCATATGAGCATACTTTAGTGTGCCCAAATAATTAAAAGTACAAGTATGTTTCATACTATTTTATGTTATCATTCTTAATATGAACTTAAATTGCATGTACATTATCCCACACATGCCACCTACATGTGTATGCACTATTGCAATGATAGGTATAGTCAGTAGTATTCCTATATTTTGTATAAAGTATTATTCATAGCATAAATACCACTGGGAGTAAATAAATAGCTATTCTACACCACACAGATGCAATGTTGCATGTAATTCTCAGGTATATTATTTGTTATTATGTATACATACAACAGGGAGAAGTAATTTTGTAAGGTCCTCATACAAATGAACAACACATACACATGTCTTGTGTTTTTGGATGGTTATTATATGTGCTCAGATAATTCATGTAAATTACACTTGTAATAACAGATACTGCGGGTCTCATTTCACTGTGTGGGTTGAAGTTCAACATTTGAAGTTCAACATTTGAAATTGAATCTTCTCTAAAAACATTCTAGCCATAGAGGCAGCATACCATAAGCAGCTGATGCACCAAGAGCTCAAAAAATCATTTTGTTTTGGCTCAAATTCTTGTCAAGATTCAAACAATATTGGAATGCATCCATCATTGAGTAAGTGATTGACCAAGCAAATCATTGCACCATGTAAGCCCACTAAATCTATACTAGACACCACTGTTTCCCCTACTTTCACTAAAACTTCTTCTTCCATTCACTTTCTTCACTATTCACTTTTAAAATTCTGCTTTGTTCACCTTCATTGCCTTCAGGTCTATCATGGCCTTTTCATCTCTACTACTTTCCTTTCTGGTAGCTGCTTTGATATTTTTCCCCAATGATACAGTCCTTGCTTTTATAGCTTCTTGGCATGGGTTTGTTGTGAATGAAAATGATGGCATCTACAAAAACAGATCCACCTACATGCTTGATAAGAAAGTACCAATTGCAATGAAATACATCCAAGTATTGGGAGCATCAGGTGGTGCTCATCTAGGGATTACAAACATTTCAAATCATTGTGGCACGTCTCACAACACCATGTTAAAAATTGAAAAAAAAATACAAACTCATAGGTGCTCATAGGATAGTTTTGGATCCAACAGAAATTATTCCAAACTGCCAACAGGGTCCTAGTTCCTACACTCTTGACAGTAGAGATGTACACATATTGATTCACCTGCAAGCAAGAGATCCTACACATTCCAATGCTAGTTATAGAAAGTGGTTGAAGTTTTATATTGGTACTGATGTCAGTGAGAGTACAGTCTCCCATTTTTCTAGAAGGCTTCAAATTCAAAGGCTTATTTTGCAAACCAAATTTGGTCCACCTTATGACACATTTAAGCCAGAAAAATTGAGATGACAATGGAGTTTACATTCTTGGTTAGATTGATGGGCCCAAATAAAATTAAATTCAGAAGAAAAAAAACATATGAAAGGATCTGAGATCTATTATCAAAAGACTTGTAGAAATGTTATTGCTGGTGAAGTGGCATTGATCAACACACCATTTGATTTTTGTAATAGTTAAACCATCATCAGTTTCTGCAGAATAGAACACGGAGTCACACCTGTTTGTCATGCAATTGCAATAAAAAAATTCAAATGGGGCAGAAATTTTTCTTTGGTCATTATGCACACTCTGGCTTATGGTTGATTGTTGCCATATGACATCCTGATACTCTATTGTATCAATTCATGCAAGAGGTAACAACACAGATTTGCCAATTTTTTGTGATGTGAATATTGTATTTTTGTTTTGTGTTTGCCAACTAGGAGTCTGGAATTGAATCCAATAGAGTTGTTGTTGAATTTTCTTTTTCATAAAATGAAGCAGGTTAATTTACAGTTTGTTGAATCACTTGGTCAAGATAAGTCTACAAAATCCGCAAACAGAATTTTGAACACTTTTATTTGTGAAACTGTGTCTAGTTTTTGCAAAAAGTGTGGATACCAAGTAGAAATTTAATTATTCTAGCCTTTGTATCTACCAATTCAATTTGGTACTTTGCTTATCAATACCAACTATAACATATGTATCAATACATTTGTCAATAATTTGATACAATAAATAAGAATGTTGAAGAAAAAAAATCCCAACGCACGTAAATGCTAAGTTTTTTTAAGGCTTTCCAACATGGTTATTTGTTGTACTAATTCATTTGACATTACTACAGTAAAAAAACAATTGTCCTTTTTCCAATTTTTAACAATTTTTTGCTAATTTTTGCCAATTCTTAATGAAAGATAAGAAAAGATAGCAAAAGATAGGGATTCTCATTATTAGGGTTTTCTACGCGTAAAAAGTGCCAATGCTGTTTTCAACCATGGCATTCAATTGACCGTCATTGCTGTCATTGCATTCTACAAACTGCCATGGGAACTAGGCCTCCACCACAGCATCAATTCTCCCTTTGTCATGTCAACATCACCGTCATCACGCAGCAAGCGTTCTCTGGATCGTTCAAGAGCTATCGCCAAGCAGTCACTGTCGAATAAATCCAATCCCACACAGCGTCAAATCCAACTCCAAATAATGCAATTGACAATGGCAGAAATAGAACTACTCCTGCACAGATTGCAAAGCAAAAGACAAATTACACCAAAAGAGATAACTCCATATCATCTGAAAGCTCTCAAAATTCAAAACCTACATCCATAACATTCCGCCATCATTCGAACGATTTGTTGTCCGCAGCTTCTGGAATTACAAATGTCCCAGCATCCCAAAACATCTCAACAAACAAAAGGAAATCAACCAAGAAGTCAACCGACAACGATGAAAGCAGTGGTGATGAGTCTTCAGAAATCCTCCTAACTCAAAAAGAAAAAGTTGAATCTCCAAAAAAGAAAAAAGCATTGTCTCCATCCCACTCAAAATCACCATCGTCGTCGTCATTGTCAGAAGTTAGCTGTACTCAAGTTCCTTCAAAAATAAAGGGAGTTTGTTCTTGGGAGGAATGCAAGCAAAAAAACGGAATACTTTGCCAATGCAGCAAGTGTCAGGCATACAACACTCATGTGCCATGCCAAGAAGATTGGGAAGAGGCCGAATTTGCATCCACCAATGACAAGGATGTATTCTCCTCAAGTGATTTTTGTTATGCATGTCATCCAGCAATGGAACTGGTTAGGGAAACTCAACAGCATCTGATCCCACCTGCTTTGAGCAACAGCAATGGGAATACAAAAAGAGCACCGGCAGTTCAGTTCAATGTGAGCACGGAAAACAGCAACAACAATGATGAATACCAGCCATCACCTTCCAACGCCAACGAGAGCGTTGAGGACCACCATATCAATAACAACAACCATCCTACTCCGTCAAAGCCAACACCCGAGGAGTCCCATCTCATGAGAGTCATTCAATGCTTTGAAAGCATTTGGTGTAAGGAACTCAACAAAGACTCCAAAAAAGATGCGTGCAAAAAGCTTGTGAGATATGGGAAAGGCAAAGTCAACAAAATGCTTTCCGGTGCTGGTCTTTGCTCGGGTGTTAAACTCTTTGGACAGTTGGAGAGGATTGCCAATTAGCCAGCTTGGAAAAGACTTGCTGTGAGGAGTTTTTCTTGACCTCTGATGGAATTTGGAAGTTTGCTTCACAAAGAGACCTGTGGAGAGGAGGAGGAGTGTATTCACTGCCAGTGCGACAACGGAGTCAACGGTTGTGAAACTTCAAGTGAAACTGGGAACCAGCATTTGGAAAAGGTTAGGGAGTTATTTGAATTGTGTAGCAGCAGAGTGAGCTACAAAGATGAGGAAGATCGGCGTGCCAGATCAAGGCAAGTTGGAGGTATCAAGAAGCAAAAAAAATCAT
>JALLOT010002141.1:0-13327 GCA_036939595.1 Thalassiosira livingstoniorum | reverse complement strand
TTCCGATCTATTTGCTTTCTTTGGCTATGCACTACCAAAATGTTATTGCCCTGGTGGCTTTGCCAATGTCCAATGCTTCAAAATAAAAGGATTAATAATGTTATGATGAGAGTCTTGCCTGTTTTATTCGACCTTGTTGTGCAGTGGTGTTAGAGCACACCTGCACTGACTTCTCTATTTTATTTGCTTGTTCCTGTCAATTACTTTGTTTATTGTAAGTCAATGGTTCTGCTGTCCAGAGATCTTTTCCAATTTGAAAATTCAATTACTTGGCTTGCTACCAACTGCAATGATATTTGAATCTATGTCTTGAACTGGTGCAGTAAGATGCTGATGTTGAGTAACATCTCCTGCCCCCTTGCTGCCCCTAGCGGTTGTAATCCTGAACTGAAATAGGCCAATATCAGATTGGCAAATGATGTCATTGCTGTCTTTTCCATCTAGAAGTAGCAGTGTGTTGAGTGTTGACAGTTCCATGGGACTCCACTAAATTTAATATCGGACAGTATTGGACTTATTTTCCCATATTTCATCATGGATATCTTTTTGTTTCATGAATAGAAAATAAAATAAAATAAACTCAATCTTATTTCGAAGATTATCGCCAAATTGATTTGCTAAAAGCGCTATCGATCCAATCATTGATCCAATCAACATAAGTATTGTATTGTACTTCTTATTGTACTACTTACTAGTACAATACTACTTACACTGTTGAACCAGGTTGAACCGTTGAGCAGGCAAACCCGTCAAATCAATGGCAAGAAGATTTTTCATTGATTGCCAAGATCCCTCAATCCGAGTTAACTAGTACTAATTAATTGNTGATGAAGTGATAACACGCGAAATCAATTATGCTACGAAATGGTTTGAATCGAACCATGTCTGAGGCCGGCTTCGTTAGAGTTGCAAGGTGTGCAACAACTAAATCAGACGCGGCGGCAGCAACATATTTGGTTGATGTTTGTGGCAGGAGCATCACGACCTGTTCTCATCCAACAACTTTGCTGAGTAAACCGCGGTCGAGTGTTCCAATCAAATATTTGTATTCTATCGGCTCTAAAAGATATCTCCACCATCGTGCCGCAACTGGAGCCACAAATGGAAACGTTACGTTATTGCGCATTTCCCGACATGGCCTTTTACCCACTGCAAGTTGCGCGAAAGAACCGCTTACAAAATCATTTTCTACTGCGGCTTCGGAAATAACTCATCCAATTGACAGCACTCCTCTAGGTGGTCCAGAAGGAGCTGCTCTGCTTCAAGGTTTGGACATTCACACCGTTCCTGCAGAAGATGATGATCATCCATTGACAGTTTACACCATCAGTGACAGGGAAGAAGCACCTGTCGATGCATCATCTCATGAACAAAGAACGCCTATCTTATTGTTGCACGGCCGAACATGGGGTTCTGTGCCTGTATATCATCTAATGGGTGGACGTAGTAAAAGCTCACAGTCACCTTTGGCATCATCCATTTCTTCGTCTACAGAAACGTCAGAGGGAGAGAGCAGATCTTTGATGGAAGCACTTTATGCAACAAATAATGTCCAACCGTATGCATTGGATTTTAGAGGGTTTGGTGGCACTCCGAAAGATGATTCGGGATTTGTGGAACCTTTGAGGTGTGTTTTGGATGTAGTTTCGGTTTTAAATTGGATACATGGCAGAAGCGATGAAAGCAACAATGAAACTGAAGACAAGTCTATTGGAATGGAAGGAGAATCCGGAAAGGAAATGAAAGAGAAACAAACCAAAATTAAACCTGCACTGCTTGGGTGGAGCCATGGAGCTTTGATTGCACAGCTTGTGGCACAGCGTCACCCTGAGGTCCTCTCAAAATTAATTCTGTGAGTATATTTTATAACTTTGCCCTTGCATTTTGGACACTATTGAGACTAAAGTGCTTGCGTCTCATGACATATTTTTTTTTCGTTATGTCATCCACTAAACAATACGAAAAGATATGGATCCATTTACAACCCCAATATTAAATATCCAAAATCTCCCCCACTGCCAATCACTGACGAAGAGGCGTACAAAGGCCACACGGACCATGACGACTTTCCTCTGTTTGAGGAAGGCCTTGCCGCAATTCGTAATGAATATGATGGTGCAATGGAAGATTTCACCAACATCCCAGCTATTCCAGCGCGTTTGTTTGCCGAGGCAGCATTAATTAGCGATCCGATCAAAGTTCAGTGGTGGAATGTTCATCAATTGAATGAATGTCATCCGTCGCTCGTTAGAGTCCCTACCATGGTGGTAAGTTTTGCAATCTATTTCAAATTACTATTCCTGCTACTATGGCTGACGCCAGACAACCATGATATAACTTAACCACATAATTCAGATTGCGGGAGACCAAGATCCTTATGCACCACTGATGTCACAAGTAGAATTGTTCACCAATCTTGGTAGGGGGGTAGATCGAAATTGGAGCATAATTGCCAATACTGACCATGCTGCTCATTTGTCCGATGAGAGATGTAGATTTGTTGAACATGTGAAAAACTTTTTGGAGATGCGGCTGTGACAGAAGGGGGGTTCTATTGTGTCGAATTAAGGAATTGCGGGTATTATTAGGTTCGGATGAATCAAAAGTATGTTAACCAGTTTTAGCTAAAATATCTTGTTTTGAAAAATTGCTACTCGAGCAACAATGGTACATTTAAAAGGACAAGGAAACAAGTTTTTGTCCCAATAACAACTAAGTCACTGCCTTCCCATACCTCTGTAGAGGGCTCTTTGTTTTTTTGTGTATTCAATTAGAAACACTTTAAGTACGAGGGCAAGAAGAAAGTCTGGGGGCGTTTGTCTTTTTATCACATCTACTGTTTTTCCTAGGTATTTTGCTTAAACACAATTGCTTCTCATTTCAAATATAATCATAATACCTGTTTGAGCTTTGTGTGTGAGAAAATGAGTGGAGCAGATTTGGATATAGAAAGGGACAGGTGTTGTCAGTGCAATGAGTGTACTACTGAAGTCTATGTTAGGATTAAATTTCAGAATTCATTTTCCAAAGCAGGAAGCTCAGGGCATCATGAAATTTTTGGAGTCTCTTTGAAAATATTATTGGCATCTCACCCCTGAATTGGTTCACATTGAAATGATTTAAAGAAAATGTTCATTTCAATAGTTACTGCAGGTCCTGATTGGGATCAGACCCATTTAACTCAATTGGCTCTGTTAAATACATTAAAATAGCAACACACATTTTTCCTCCAACATAGCTCTTTAGCACACATTGCTATTATAAAAAAATAATACAAACTAGCAACAAGTCTTTGTTTTAAATCATGCAGTAACTTCTTGTTCTAAATGTAAACCCTACAAAAACATAGCAAATGAATCCAAAACACTTAGATGGTTTCTGACCTATTCTACAAACAGCTACACCAAGTTGTCACACTGGTACCATCCACTCCTATGTTTGTTCTACTAGAGTTCTAAATAAGAATCTATGGGTATCCCTGGATGATGGCCTACTATTCTGGGATGAAACTAGTGCTTATCACATTTGGACTACATTGAGATTGAGTCACTATAGGTACTACCACTGACATTGTGGCAGTGCTGTCATGGAATGTTTCATTGGAATCTTGCTCTTACAAAGTAGCATCTATCTGTATTAGTACAACCAAAAATACCCAGTCTAAATTAGTCAGTTGGCTTAAGCTAGATTTTGTTTTTAGAACAAGTAAATAATTAGCTTTGTTTGTCCTGGTCTTGACTGGTTAAATACCCACAAAAGGGTATTTACTCACTTTTTTGTACAGACATTGTTTTATCCCACAAAATAGGGTAAAAATTGATTATTTTTTGTGTCTGTGGCTGCTGGAGCCCTGAAAAACAAAAATGTCATACCCACCACATAAGTCATTTTGAGAAACCCAAAAGACAATCAATTTAGCAATAACTTACATTAGTTGAGGTTGAGTTGGTAAAGCTAAAGCACAAGAAATTGGGGACTTGTCCCACTTGTCCCTTTTGTGGGACATGACTCTTTTTTGGTGGGTTCGAAAATAGTCTGTCCAACTAATGTGAGGACATGACAATGACAATTTTTTACCCGGTGACATGTCCTTTGACCCACCACCAATGGTAAATACCCAATGGGGACAAATGAAGCATAGACCAGATGATGTAGCTACAATGTTTTTTTATGCATTCACATGGTTCAATGGAATCATAATTGGTTTGACATTAATGTTGATGGAAAAGGGCACTGCAATCAGTGAAAAAAATGATCGCCACATTTATGATTTTTGCAATGGAAATAATGGGATTTCCGCACCAGCACTATGACCATTGTAATTGCAATTGGATGGTGATTACTGCAATGTCCTGTATTGGTAACAGGGAGTTACTTTTTTGCCTTTTCAACAAATTTTGTCTTTATTAACTTAAAGTATTGAACAAATTATTATCTTTCTGTTTCATATCAAACTAATTCTGCAAATCAAATGAGATCTCTTTTTTTGCTTTTAAAACTCACTTTGAAACTACTGGCAGTGCATACTTGGTGGCCCACAACTATTGTCAGTTGTGCAAAGGACCTTGTCTAGCAATAGCCAGGTGTGTGGAGGGGTTACTTGCAGGGTTCATCTAACCAGAAACCCCGAAACATACTGAATCAGGTCAATATTTGTCTAATGATGACATATTTATACTTAAAATGATCCTTTCATCTATTAAATTAAGAATATTCAATGCCGCCTTTTTGAAATTTAATTTTGAAAAATAATTTTTGTGCCTTATTACAAATAGATATTGTCTGCATTGGTGAGTGATTTTGAAGAAAAATAGGTGGATGTTGTGGTTTGTATCATAGACCAGAAGATATTGATATGAATATTATTCAACCACTGGATATGTAACTCACGTTTGCTTAGTTCATCATCTCTAACTGATTTATGCAAATTCTCTTTTGTACCATGCAGCATGATCATGCTCCAGCTGCTCAATGCCTCTACTTCTCTTTTATCTAGGGACTTGATTATTGGAGCCAAATATTCTGTGCATCTCAAATCTAGCAGCAATAATGTACCTATTACTCTGCACAATTGGTTTTTTAAGCTCTCTTGAAATTTGATACTCCCTTCCTGGCTCCACTTTCTCATACCACATAATTTTAAGAGCAACTTTGCCTCAACTTATCAATATATCAACAAACATCCTATTGCCTCCGGTATCATTTTTCCAATAAAATAAAAATGACCACCCCAGATGTCATCATTATTGGACATTGTTTATCCAATACATAAAGGACAACTTTCATTGGTGCTATCAAAAAATACTCAATTCCCATGTTTCAAACTCACTGTTATTTGATTTTTATTTTCAGCTGTTAATGCATTTATTTGTGCTACTCCCTGTCAGCTTGTGGAATATCATGCATTCAAAAGCAAATTTGTTAGAGGCTTTGTTGGCAGAGAAAGCATTGTTTTTGATGTGGTGGGGTGTCACCCATCTGCTGCTGCTAGTCACAAGTGCTTTCATACAAAAAATGCACCAGCATAGTTGTTTGTGCATGTGGAGGATACCTACTTACATTTGTAACTTAAAGTTGAAAGGGCTTTTGAATCTGTAGAAGTGATTCAAATGTTTCCTCTGATCTTGATACTGGGTTAACATCTTCCTTGTAGAGAAAGAATTCAAAGTGGTTGATGGTGTTCCTTCTCTTGAATAAACATGAACAAGAGTATTGTAATAATCTCTTTGATTCATTATATAATGTCTTGCCTCAACACCAGGAACTTCATCACTTGTTTTGGCAGACTTGTTAAGGTTTGTAGCTTTCATCTCTTCCACCTGCCTCTGACACCATCCCACTTCCCTTTTCAGTGACCCACACCGCCAAATGAGTAGACATGGGAGCATCAATGTAACAACTGTGGTACTTCAAA
Organism: Thalassiosira livingstoniorum; assembly: GCA_036939595.1. Taxonomy (NCBI): domain Eukaryota; phylum Bacillariophyta; class Thalassiosirophyceae; order Thalassiosirales; family Thalassiosiraceae; genus Thalassiosira; species Thalassiosira livingstoniorum. The sequence goes on along the minus strand of JALLOT010002141.1, from coordinate 7,413 downwards.
ATGTTGTCACATTTGTTGCTTGCAACAAACATGTCCTGTTGCCACTTAGGTTGCAAACATCAACTATTTTTGTTGTCGTTGTGGTGTTTCTTTTGTTGCTGTTGATGATTTCTACCACAATATCAACTATTGCATTAACTGCTCCTGATGCTGTCAACCCATGACTGCTTATTATCATCATCTGCCAAACACTGTCATATTTGATTGTATGCTGGGCAAATTTTCCAACCCTTGCTGTTGACACTTATTTGGAATGCAAATGGAGTTGAAATTGTCCTATTTTAATTCATTTAGATGATACTTATTTTTTATTCAAAAGAAAATATCTTTCATATTTTTTTCCTTGTTAGAGCCATATTCATGTCTAGTATGTCTACTCTATAAACTTTTTGCTTGTTACTTACCAGTATTGTTCTTATAGTGGTGAAGGTTTTGGACCATCTTGTTGTAATGGTGGGTAGAGGATGTCACCACCAACTTCTTCCAATATGTCAGAGAACTTTGTCATTGCCATTGTAGTAATATTAAGATTCTTTTCTTTTATCTACCTTATTTGATTATTTATGGCTACTATTCTTTATTTTTTCCCTCCAAAATAGTGAAATTGACCATGAAGTTTTTGGACTTGTGCCACAAAATGATTATTTTATTTGATTATTTTCCTTTGAAGAAAGCCTTCTATATTGACTTTTGTGCCCAATTCAAAATTTTGTTATAATCTGCACATCACACTGATTATGAGAAATATTTGGTTGTGGTATATTTATGTAAGATTTGCAACCAAATCTTTAAATTTACCAATGTTGAATATTACTAAAATCAGCAGGGCACAGTTTCTTGATGTGTCATACTAAACGATGGTGGTCTAGATGATACGGTTCATGCTACAAAAGAAATTGCATATTTCAGTCATTTTTGGTAGAGCAGGATGTTTTTTGAAAATAGCCTATACTATTATAAAAAAAACATAGTTGTATTGTTGATAGCATTGGAAATGCAAAAATAAATATTCAGGGTAATTTTTTTCAATAAGCAATTACATTTTGCACAAACTTTGCCACATCAATGAGTAACTCACTGATAAACCAGTTATTTCTGGGGATTAAAGTTGTGAATGTTAATTCCAATTTTTGAAGGTTTTAAACAAAATAACTGAATAACTTGGTGTGTGAGTTCAAAACAAAACTTGTAAAGTTTGGATAATGCATGTCCCTCCAAAACCTGTCACCCTCAACTACAACCACTGAAAAGGTTAAATTAGCAAACAATACCTAAAAAATCTATTTTTTCTGCTCTTTCAAATGGTTCTATGTATAACAATGATGGAGAAAGTTTTGCTTAAAAAAAATCCTGAAACGTCTTGCCAACTCAGTTTGGAGAGACATGGTAGTGTTGACGTAATTGATAATCTAGTGCAGTTTAGTGGAGAAAACAGTGCCACCATAATACAGTTGGAGGCACAGATGAGCTTGATCAGCTGATGTTTCCAAGTTTGTGATTTGGAGCAAGGCTGAAAGAATGTGTTAGTTCAATAAGTCCAGATTCTTTTCTATGCAGGCACAGGTACAAACTTCTTTGACATTTGCAGTATTCCTCATCATTGATCATCATGCTAGAGCATCGGATGCAACAAAAAAATCTTTTTTCATTGCACAGCTTCATGTGTGATGAGAGGCAGTTAGAGTAGGAGTATAAAAATGTTACCATAAAACTTCTTAGGCCATTATCTTGCTTTGCAAATTTTTTTACTTGTCATGAGTTTATGACTGAAGGGAAACAGAAGGACAGGCCTTAGATAACTGTAAATGGTTGTATGGAGTAACTAGTTAGATTATCAATAAATCAATGATTCATAATTTTCATTTTGTTAATTAATTTTTATAAATAGCAAATATTTTAATTATCAGGTAGTTTACAATTTTTATATCCTAATGATCAAAATTATGGTACTAGAGCAGAATGAAAGACAAAAATGACTTGTAGCAGCTGCCACTGGTGTAGAAATGATATAATGACCAATATTATTTGCGATTTAAAGTTAATGATTGTTTTACTTTGAAAAAAATCTTACAAAAAAACTTTCTAATTTTTATTGAAACATCGAATATTTTCTCTTGCCAAATTTCTTCCTACTCCACACTTGTGATTCCCTCTCTCAGAAATCAGAACAACAGACAAATTATCTGAAGGACCCTGAAGAAACTTTAAGAACTCATATGGAGAAACGTGCTCCTAATATTGAGACATTATTAAGTTAAAAGAGTTATTATTATCATAACAACTTTGTTATTGTGGAGTGTGAAGTTACCCAATCCCAAGATCACAAGGTCTAGGTAAAATATAAATACATCAATAAGTATTAGTAGTGATATTTATGATTCTACTTCATGATAATAATAAATAAATTAGATTCCAGTATGTAAGCATGTATTCCTTATGTACTATTTTATGTATAATGTATAATTCTTTCTTCTCTTTTGGTTCATTCTTAAAAACAATAATAACAGTATTGTATTTTTTTCCTATGATACTTTGGATATTTACTAAATAAAGAAACTGATAATTAGGTACTTTTCAACAGTGTTTTTTCACATTGAATACATGCTTTTTGTTAGTGAAATTTGAATTCAATTAGTGCACACTGTTAAAAAGAAAGTAAGAAGTGATTTGCTAAGTATTTTTCTTGTCTAAATTGTGCTTATTTTCAAAACTCAAATGTTTGATCTTAAATACTTTACATTGCATCACAAAGTAATATGTAAGAAGAAATATCAAATATTACTGGACTTAAAAATTTGAGAATTTAATATATATTTATATATATATATATGTATATATATATATATATATATAATTTTAATTTGTGATCAATAGTATTATTTTTTTTTATGTCAACCTTACTGTATGATTCTTTTTACATAACTCCCTTTACTATCTTAAACTCCTATGTCAAAATGGTACAAACTCAAAGCAAACTTTAATTATATATGGGTAGATATGCTGCAGTACACTTACCATGCCTGATACCTAGTGGACACACCAGGCAGTTTATTGATTCATTGCTATTGGATAGTATGGTCATCATTGTATCAGCACGATTTCATTTCTGCATCAGTTGCCTGGCATTAAAACCAGAGCTAGCAAAAATATATCCACAAAAGGATAGTTTGGTTTGAGTGTAGTTCTTGACAAACATCGACAAAAAGAAATGACAATAAAAAGAAGTATCTCACAAACAAATACAAGCAAGACATCATTGCCAGTTCAGCCACTACTACAAAGTGCAAGAATCCATGTTGTCTTGAGATTGATCAACAGATTGGTCAATCAAGTGAGCAAGAAAACTACACTAGCAGCACTTTGCAAACAGCACAGCAGTTTTTAACATACAAGTGAATAAAAACCAATGCCTTGAATATCACCTGCGATCTCAAAAGTCACCTGCAGTAAATTTCTACAAAACTATCTTCCAGAGAGCACCATTGTTTGCTTTGTAGACTGATAGGATCCTAGTGTGGCATTGTAATGTACTTACCATGAAGCATTCATGGCACTAGTAGTGCTAAACCTATGGGACTAACTAGTCCTAAGTTAAGTGGACCGGACACCAGCCCCCGTGACACTAGGTGTCAGCAACAAGAAGTCACAGGACACTCCTGAACCCATATATGTAGTGTAGCAAGCATGTTAATACATGCTTACTAGAGTGTGCTGCAGTGCCAGCACCTACTTAGCTAGTAGCCATAAAATTAGTAAAGTCATAACTTATAGCCACTTGGTAGTATCTGCCACTGCACACCTCAGTAGACTTTACCTAATTAATTTACATGTTAAAAATGTACATTTATCACCACAAGATGGTGCAAATACCCTTATCCAAAATGCCCAGCTTGGATGACATCAAGGCTCAGTTCATCTACAAGAGCATGACTAAGACCAGCAAGGAGTCTACATTTTTGGAGATAAATCAGTTGCAAAAGCAACTCATATTCAATGCGCAACACATCAAAATAAGTGAGGGACCAATTGGGTTTGTAGGGCTGGTCATGCATGCCCAAATATACATTGATATGTCAGGAAGTCCATGGGTCAATTATGTAAATCCAGGCAATGCACCAGCGTATGCTCACAATGCTACTAATGCCAACATTGCCATGATCAACAGCAAATGGAAGTATCAACAACAGAACTTTGAAACCATGGTTAACACAGATGCTGCTCTGTCGAGTCAGATAATTGATGCAGTTCCTGAATCAGGTATACTGATTGGAAATATTGGTTTTGGTGGTTGTACAGCTGGGCAGCTGCTCAAGTACCTCTATCAGCAAAACCCAGCCACAGTCCATGACTGATGAGCAAGAAAATTGATTGGTAAGTAAAAAATCTTTAGAATTTTTAAAAAATATTTTCATGATTACAAAAAACACTCTTTTTCTATATTTTAAAACTCACTTCAAAATTCAAAAATTACCATTCACACCATCCACATTACCATCTGCACATAAACACACATAAATTCAACGAAAAATTTATAAAAATCATAAAAACACTTTCAAACATATAATATCTTATTTTTAATAATTTAAATTTACAAAAACTGTTAAAAAAGGATGAATAATAACTTGTTTTGATTGAGATGAGTATAACATTTTTCAAACTTTTTGATTTTTTGTCAAAAAAGGTAAAAAAATAAATAAAAATACTCATTTTGATTGAGCAAAATATGTAAAAAAAAACAGTTCAATATGCATTTGTATTATTTTCCCCTCACAGACAGGAAGTTGTACTTTTTACCACTAATAAGTACTCATACGTGAGTAATAATGATAGGAGTAGTAAGTACTCGTATGTACAACCATCTGCCATCCACATTAACATCCATACCATGTGCCATCTGCCCAATCCAAAATTACCATCCATGCCATCCGTGCCACCCGTGCCACCCAAAATTACCATCTGTGCAGATGGCAATTTTGGAGATAAAAATGTTGATTATTTTTATGTGAAAATCATTATACAAAATTGATTGATTTTTTTAAATTGCATTTGTCATTCAAACAAAATAGACAAAATATCTCCAAAAAACAATCCTATCAGTACCTTTGTGCACGTCCAACAATTTTTTCTTTGCACCCCACACTCAACAATTGTTGGGCATGCCTGAAAATTGTTGGGCACACCTTAAAAATTGACAAAAGAGACTTGGGTCTACAGCTAATTTTATTCACCAATTTTTTGCATAAGAGGAGGATAAAAAGTTGTTCTGTGATCTAAGCAATAATAAAACACATAATTCACAAAAAAATCAGCCAAAAACAGTACTTTCCAGGAGGAGCTGTGGATTCCTTCGACATCAACAATAAACAGTGGAATCCAAAAAACACCCTTCCCGTTGCTACATCATAATAATAATATAAAAACTAAACTAAAAAAATCCTTTTTGCCACAGGCATCAATTTTCTGATGTGAAGGCCTCCATTCATGTACTTTATGTAAACTTCATCACAGCACTAGATAGAAGTAACATACTCTGTAATCATTCATTAAGAATCACACATTTTCCAAATAAAAAAGGTTTTTGTGGAGTTATCATTCTTGGATGAATACAAAATATCATTTGCAATGACCCAATGATGATGCAACTCTTGTAATAAAACCAAATACATAATCCAGTATGTAATTTTAGTGACATTTTTAGTAATGCAGAGCATAGAAAAAAAATATTTCATACCCATGATGCTATGTAATCCACAGAAGAATAAAGCCAACCATCTAATGCAACCCTTGTTTAGAATCATTCAAGCCTTAACTTCCTCTTGCAGCAAGAAAAATAAATTTCAAGATTTAAATTCAAGCACAGTTCAAGCTGGTAATCAATACGTCTCTGGTTACAGACAACCCACAAGCCTACTTTTCAAACAAATTAGGAAAATTCAAGATTGTCCCATTCATCAACGTACCTGGTTAAAACAGAGGTATGTAGAAAGAGGTAAAAAGCATTGATTCTCAAAAATGACCGTGAGTGCGGTAATATTTGTCACAATAATATGATAATCAGTAAAAAAAATTACGCTCAACGAACAAATCATGCTCACACTGATGTAAGAAGTCAAGTTATGTAGTACTACTGTAATTTTATCTGATTCTTGTAATAATTTCTAGTGAAACATCTTTTTCAAATGGCATTATTACGAAATCAATGTCGCACTGCTTCCCTAGCGCATCATCGTTGATGCAAACCAGTGCAATAAGCCATGCCACAAATCGATTGAAGCAAACAAGGCTGATGATTCTTACGAACAAAACCATACTGAATACCTTTAAACAGTAAATGTTTCATGCCACTGTGAAAAAAGTGTCGTTCTCTGTTTGGAATGCTCTCCTGCAACGAACTGAAGCATCAGACTATCATTTCTATCTTATCCCCAACTTTCGGAGAAATCGCCCGATTCACGATCGAAAGATACGAATTCCACGAATCCTTCCCAAAATCCCACAAACCCAAAGCTTTCCCCACATCCCGTTCCTCGATCGCCTTTGCCAACTCCCTAATCGCAAAGGAAGTCTCGTTAATATAATATCGACTCACCAACAACTCCCGCGACGGCCCCGAATAATTCGGACTGGTCAACATCTGGGTGGCAAACAACGCCATTTTCAACAACGCATCCACCGAAGGAGCGGGCATCCGTTGTTCATATCCCGAATCCACAAGTTTCGCAGCCTCATACCAATCTTTGTCGCTCAAACTTCCCTTTCCCTCGCCGCTCCGCAATATCTTCCCCAGCTGTTGGAACTCCGACGCACCCAATGCAATCGAAAATGCATACTTTCCATACGCTGGGATGCGTTGCTTCAATGAGACATAGACGCAGGAATTTCCCGTGGCATCCGATTTGGTACATTCTCCCCACGCATTCCAGGTGGGATCATCGGCGGGGAATGCGTCGATGTTGAGACGGCGGGGGGGTTTCTTTCCGGAGAAGTACCAGTAGTCTTCGCGGATTAAGGCTTCTTTGTTTTGTTTTCGGTCGCGGTTTTCGTATTTGATGGAGGTTTCTCCGGGAGAGGTGGTGTCGTCTTCGGCATTTGCAGGAAGGGGGTGGTTTGGAGGAGATAGGATGGCAATGGCGGATGCTGTTCCAAAGATGGATTTGAGGGCAGCTCGTCGTGATGGTATGGGGTTTGGTGGCGGAGTTTGGATTTGGAGGGCGGTGGAGCTGTTGGTGAGGACAGTTGATGAGATTGCCAGCAGTTGAAACACTGACAGAAAAGAGATTGGGGGAAGATATGCCATTCTTGTTCGGATCATCTTAATAATAATAGGGGTCCTAGGTTACTCGAAAACCACTGGCTCTTTAACTCGTTTCCGTCAGCGGGCGGCTTAGAACCATGGCATTGACAAAATGTCCT
>JALLOT010002140.1:0-13329 GCA_036939595.1 Thalassiosira livingstoniorum | reverse complement strand
TGACTGGAAAACCCTCTCCAGTCAACAGTACGGTTACATACAGTGTCCAGGTTTGGCAACACAGTCTATATTGTGTCCAGTTCTGGCAACACCACACAAAAATGAGTTTATCTTCCAAAAAGTAATATGTTGACTAGATGAGATTTATGTCTAATTGAGGCATTATTGATCACACCTTGGAAAAAAATTGTTGAATAACCACTTTTTTAAGTTTCCTTTTTTCTTTTTTGTTAATTCACAAGAAATAGTAATCTGTATTACAAATGTATATAGCTATACTGAAAATGATAATCTTTCTAAATCCATGCACATCATTTATTGTTTATTGATTAATTAATTAGCTTCTAAGAGAAAACAGCAATGTTTGAAAAATGATTATTTGAAGGCAATGATTTCAAATTCATTTTCACAAAAATATTTAACTATCATGAAAATGTTTTAGTGATCCCTATCTATCATGAATCCTTTCAAATAAATTTCATTTTGGTGCATTTTTATTCAGCCATAACAATGAATAGAGAGTGATAACCTTTTTGAAATTCCTAAAAGTCAACACAACAGCTCTTGCAACAACAGAAAGAACATCCAGAATCATTTCTAGTGTAATTTCTACTGTTCAGTGGGGCTGATGTGGCACTGCATGCCACTCATAGCCATAGCCAAATTTTCATAATTCTCCCAACAACATGGTATAAATGTCAAATTTGGTATCACAACACCAACACTAAAAAACCACAGTTTACATGAGATAGAACAAAGTATCATAATGGAATTAAAACATGGCTGATAGCAATATAAAAATAGATGTATCTGACTTTCCAGAACACAATATTATTTGTTTTGAAAAGTCAAAAACTGTCAAAAATAATCTCTACAGATACAAAGTTTATCTAAGAACATGAAAATATCAAAGCTTGTGTTGTCTTCAACGTGACTATTTTCGATCTCATTAAGATAATTGTCACACATCTTTTCAATTACCGAAGATTCACACATGGATCTAATATGAACAATTTTCTGTCTATCATGAAGCTTATTGGCTTCTTCAAATGCTCTTTTCCAAAGCCCTGCTGTACAAAATAGTTCAAATCGATCTTCTGCGCCAGACTGCCCTTTGATGCGGTCAATAAATTGCATGATTTCCTCATCTCCTCGACTACCATTGATAGCAACCAATGCAAATGGCTTCATTCCTATGGGAGGATAAGCTCTGGAATCTGCAAGATCAAGCAAAGCAGCCCACTGACCACTTCCAGATAAAGCCTTCACCTTAGCATGCCACAATCTTTTCTCCGAAACTTTATACTTTTTTGCAATTTCATCAGATTCTTTGAACAACTGACGAGACGAAAAAGGTTGTAATGCTGCGAATTCGACAATGGACTCAATTGTTGATATGACCGATGACGAAGTCGGAGCCACTTCCATCGATCCATAGGTGCGACGAAGCCTTTCTTGATCTGAAAGCAGGATAATTTGCTCATCAGTGCACTCCTTGTGAAAAGAGGAATTCTCCCCGCCAATTTTAAACATACGGGAAGCTCTTTCTAAATTGCGCCTTGCATTTTGAGTGCTAGAAGAAGAGGTCACTGAATTGTCGTTTTCATCCAAGACGAAGCTGCCTGCCACTTTTAAACCTGCATCAGTATACATTTGTTGATTCATTAGTATTTTCATCAAAGGCTCTTGATTCCTACCGGATAGATTGCCAATACGCGCATGGAAAGTTGAAATCATATTCACAGCTTCAGGAGGGAAATTTAACACTTCCATCGAATACGACTCGATCCCGCTCTGGCTGTTGGAAAGAAAAGAGTGAACAGATTTGAAAAGCAAGTCGGGGTCTTTCGATTGGTTTGCAACAACTGCTGCGTCAATATAAGACCCAATCGCAAGCAACGCTTTTACTTTATCAGCACTTCTGATTGAGTTGCTAAGGATAGATGCGTACATGTCCGATGACGGCGACGACGTTATTGGACTGCCAATGCCGATTACCAGGTCTTGGTCTCTGCTCGACTTTGAAGCTTGTCTACTTCTGGCCGGCACCATTGTGGAAGTTGCGTGTCTTCTCACAAGCTGCACCCAAACACCGCACTTTCCTTTTCTTTTCTGTCACGTTCGTTGTTTCTCATCGTATAATTTTTTTCAGCATGCCTCCAGATGCCTCAAAGGCTCAGAGGCTCTCTAGGGCAAGAATTCAATCTGGAAGTTGCAGTAAATTGTTCAACTCATGTCCGCAAGGCATGGTAGGTAAGTATTGTAAAGGCATTGGATAGATTTGACGGAAATTCTTGGGAGATTCTGTTCATGCCAGCGTGGGATGGGGACGGATGGGTGGTGTTATCAGAGCTGTTATTATTGTGAGTGGTTATGCTACAGCTACAACGGACAAAGGACAGACACTATCACCCCCCATCCTTTCGTCCTGGGACAAGGTGGAGCAACCAAGGGACGAAATCACAGCCTGATCCAAGTGTGCAGCTGGGGAGAACGAATGCTCTCCATGCGAAATCTTTGGCGATACCAGAGTGTCACAATTTTGAGAAAAAGAAAAATTCATGCCGTCAGGGTTCCCACTTAGTGGAGAACCATCAAGGCGAAAATAGGAGGAAGACAATGGCGTTGCCGGAGCCATAGCCGGGGCTGCCGGCGGAGGGGAAAGCTGGGAGTTGGCCACCAGCTTGAACACGGTGAGTGAAACAAGAAGGGCATCGCGGAGGGCACGGTAGTGCCCGCCATCTTTCATTTCCTTAGAACAAAGATCTGACACGTTTTGTTTGCCCGGAACATGTCGGACAGCAATGGCACCATCCTGAACATGCTCCCGAACCGAGACGTCACGAAGATTAAGATGCTTCATGCCGCCGGTGGTAGTGGATTTGCACCAGTCCACCGTGCCTTGATTATCGATATGCATGGGGGTGGCGCCGATGACGTCGGGTAATGATAAATCGTGACAAAGATTGCGTAAAAAGATGGTGAGTTTCGAACATTCGTTAGAAGCACGAACTTCGGCCTCACAAGAGGACTGACTTGTTTGTTCTTGCCGTGTACATTTCCAGGCAATTGGGGCTCCCATCCGCGTGAGGATGGAGCCAGAGATCGATCTGAATTTGAAAAGGGGAATTTCCGGTGTGTCATGTTGGGATGGATTGAATTGGGCGCCCCAACATGCATCGGAGTATGCAGAGAGACGGAAAGAATCAGCAGCGGAGGGAGGGGAGGCATCCTTGAATGCCTCAAGGTCGGAGCAGTGTGGATGATGAACAAAGGCAGCAATTTTTGATGCAGCTTTGGAGGAATATACGAGCCCGAGATCCTTGGTTGAATTGACATAGCGGAGAGCATACAGGGCACTGTTGAGATGTTGGTCGGAGGGGTTATTATTATAACTGGAGAGGAATGAGTGAACAGGCGACAAATCCGGGCGGGTCATGGAGGCCATCCACCCAAGGCAGCCTACAATTTGTTGATATTTCTCTCGACGGTGAAGGAATTTTTGATCCAACGGATCCCCATCGTATGCTGAAATGGAGTCGATGGGAATTCCACTACAATACGGCGTCATGAGAGGTGAGACATTGCACTTATGCATGTTAAAACGTTCACAGATGTGTTGGGCGTAAGCCCGTTGCGAAAGATGGACACTGACATCGTTGTCCGCATCTCGTCCCCATGAGAACGAGAGACCGAGGAAGAAATCAACGACGCCCATGAATTCGACTTCCAAACACTTCGCCAAGATCGATTCAAACTTCTTTTCGACGGATCTGTCCGGAGAATAATAAACAAAATCATCCACATAGAGGCCGAGGCGAAGATAGGAGTCAGAATTGGGCTGTGAGGGATTGGTGGGAACGGAATGCGGGTCGGAGGGAGAAGATTTGGGTGTCGAGGAGGTGGGAGAAGTCGATGGACTGGCAGGATCAGTGGGATCGTGGATATGGCCTTGGAATAGACATGGATCGTGGAGGCAAGGTTGCAAACCCATCGAGGTAAGGATTTTAACGATCTTATCGTACCAGTGTCTCGGCGAACGAGCTAATCCATATAATGTTCTGCGCAGGAGCCAGAATTCGTGTGGGTCTGCTTCGGGGTCACCAATTGGTGGCTTAATGATGGTGATCTCCTCCGGCGGGAGATCACTGTTGCAGAATGCGTTTTTGCAGTCGCCTTGGCGCAGAAAACAGCGGTCTTCCACCGCAAGTGAGGTGAGGAGTCGAAGACTATTGGCCTTGAGAACTGGAGCTGACTTAGCGCCTTTTTCCCACACTCTTTCCTCCAGGTTACCGAGCACGACAATTCGTGACTTCGCGCGATATGGTTTCATGTTTCCATCAGGTTTAATAACCATGAGACACATGGAGGGAATGGCTTTCGGTGCACCTTTGGCCCGGAGGTCACGGTATTGTTTCAATGTAAGTTTCTCGTAGGTTCCCTTGTCGCGAATGCCGTGTTTTTCTTCGAAATAGGACTCTAACCAAATATCGCGATCCGGATTGTCCTCGGCAAGGGCTTGGAGAAGCGAGGATGGGCAGTCGTTGACGAGGTCGACTGCAGAAACGATGTGGGCGGCGGGATCAAATGTCGACGAGCCGTGACCCGTGGAACGAACAAAAGATGAAGCCTGATGCCCGGGAAGGAGCATTCCAGTGGAGCAAAAGTCTGGCCAATCACGAACAAGGTTGGGAAGAGGTGCACACCATTCTTCTCGTTTTGAGTTAGGATGTCGGCGAAAGGAGAAACGGTAAGCACCCTTTGTGTCTCGAGCCATGTACCCCTTGAAGTACTGACCGTCCTTTTCGAATGTGACTTTAGACCCAGGCTGGAGGAAGGAAGGAAGGCGGTCAGAGGAATGGGCGGCATCAACAGGTGTAGTTGAAGGGATGTGGTCTGGCATGGCTATAAGTGGAATGTAAGCTGTGGAGTTGTCGTCATAAAGGACCAGGTAAGATTTGTCGTCGTCGCTTGAATCCACAGAAAGTGGAATACTCATGACCGTGCCTTGCTTGCTGCCATCTTTGGAGGGAGATGGAGAAAGAACACGAGTGCCCGGTGGATAGGGCTCCGCTTGAGTCTGCAATCCCTTGCGGAGGAGAGAACAGTAGAGCCCCCCATCATATGTGAGCTGAGGGAACAAGGAATGGGGAAGGCGGGTAGTGTCGAAGCGGTAATTGTCAGGGAGCGCCTTCTGTTTCGTCGTAGGGTTGTATACTTCAATTGTGTTGGAGGATGGGCAACGTCCAATGACAATGCCGACGTGAGTATGTTCGTCGACCTTTGGCATCGCATTGCGAGTAGTGTCGTTTGGTGTGTAAAAGCACACCGAGAACAGCGGAGTCCACGTGCGTGGATCTGGTTTTCGCCCGTGAACTAACATAAATGGTGAAGCCAATTTCTTTTTGAAACGACCAGGGATAAAATTCATCATTCGGGCGGCACCACGAATGCCATGAAACCAGAAGGTATGTGGCACCTGTTGGCCAGTGATGGATGCACGCGCCATGTGCACCATCGTCTTCCAGTGGCTCTCAACGAGTCCATTGGACGATTGTCTGCCCGCAGGAGCACAAACAATATTGGATTTGTTGAGGATGAGCCACTGTTTGACCTCACCCTCAAACAACTTACTGTCGCAATCCGTGTGAAACAAATCGGACAGGGCCCCAGCCTCAGATCTAAATTCGGCAAGTGCAGAGATGATGGACTTGGAGGTAAGATCTTTCAGGCCGTAAACCCAATTGTATCTTGTAACCCTGTCAACTAAAATCAATGCATAACGGTAACCGAACAGGGCAACACAGTCGCCGAACCCGATGTCGAGGTGGACGGCTTCGAGATAACGAAATGCCTCACGATCGATCTGTTTGCCCCTGTTGCTCTTTTTGAGAGTAGCAAATGAACCGAGCAGAGGCAGTACTTCACCATTGTCTTGGAGAATGCCGTCTGTTGTTGTGTCCATGATGTGATGGTAGTTGCGGAAGCGGCGGAAACCAAGAAGTTTGTGCAGTGTTTCTTGGGTGAAGACATGATTTGTATCGGCGGAGCCCGGTGTATCACAGGGACGAACTTTCGGTGGGCGGATGTGAGGGCGATGAACATGCTTGAGGATATCTTCGTCGCTTAGTACGAGGAGACGTTTGCACGATGGATGTTGTGGTTGTGAATTGGACTTGGACAATGGAAGAGTGGACGCGGAAGGAGGGATTGTCTGCCTCATACTAGATAAATTGTTACGAATAATTGTCTCATCATCTGAACAATCCAATGTGTCGTGTGAAACCTGTGAAAACAAATTAGATGTAGGGACTGTGGCGTCGTCAGAGATGTCGTCATGAGGAGCATCGTAGATAATGTCACAAGGACTAGAATCTTGTGACACAATAGGGACGCGACGGGAACTCTTGGGTGTAGGGATAGAATAAGAACAAATAGGGGGCTCTGTTTGTGGCAAGGGAGAATCTCTTGCGGACCCATGTGAGGTGGAAACCTGCGAAAGAGAAAATGTTTTGTAATCTTTCGGCTGGACGTAGTGGAGGGCAAATTTGGAGATGGCATTGCCAATGCTCTCAAATTGTAAGTGACAGTCAGTTGACGTATCAACTTCGACGGTAAATGAGGGGAACCAGATAACGAACCCACTCTCCTCGCTTCCAATGAAACCACAGCCGGGTTGTTTAAGGTGAGCACGGAGGGAATAAAGAGGAGAACGAAGACTCGGCACATGAAGGACATTTCGCACTAAAATGGGATGACTATTTAAACGGAAGATGGCAGTTCCAATGCCAAGGATCCGCTCCTTACTTTTGTTGCCCATGCGAACATATTTGTTGATTCGTCTGTAGGAAACAAAAGCAGATCGGTCACTGACCATGTGGTCAGTAGCCCCCGAGTCAGCTATACACAGAATGGCATGTAATAGTTTGGCAGCAGGTGAACGAGGGATGGAGTTTAGTCTATCAATAATTGTACTAAGTCGAGTTGTTACGTGACATGCAGAGTAAGAGTGCGACGAGGATTGTTTAGAATTAGATAAATCTAATTGTTTGACACGACCACCAAGATTGTTATTATCCCAAACGAGCTCGTTGGAAGTGAGGTCAAATTCCGAATCCGTACTACTATCATCAGAGCTGGATGAATGCCCCCCACGATTCAGCAACCGAGGCATGTCCTCAGAATCCGAGACCGAGGAAAAAGACGAGGTATCACCAAGATGGGCCATTGGAGATTGCAAGGGAGACGCCGCCGTATCAGGCGTGATAGAATCATTGCCGCCCTGTTCCGGAATTACCGAAAGCGAGGATGAGCAGGATTGTCGAGTAACAGAGACATGTGAAACCGAATGCTCACCACCACTTCCACGTCCGCGACCACCACGCCCACCATTGCCCCGACTAGCATTGTTAGATCTATTGCGACGTGCTCCTAGCTCCTCCTGTTCGCGGAGTACCTTCGACATCTGGTCTTCGGCAGCAACAGGATTGTGTGTTAAAATATAGCCAGCCTTGAGGACGCGTTTGCACTTGACAGGGTCTGGGTGTTTATTACAAACAAAACATTTTCCTGTGGCAATGAAAGAGTCAATATCATTTGGGTGGAGCGACTTTAAGGCCGTGTAGACAGACGCACTATCACCACTGGAAGATGCTGCCGCGGAGGGGCCTGGAGCCGGAGCAGGGGAAGGGGACTCCGTAGCAGTCGGTCGAGCCGAATATTGTGAGGGTGCGGAGGTAATTGTAATTGAAGAACCTGGTTTCCGAAGAAGGTCATCCTTTTCTTTGCGACGAGCATAATCAATGACATCTTCAATGGATGTGTCATGAATGTGATGCTCCTTCATTCCAACCCGAAAGTGCTGGAGGACGTCGCCATATTTAGAATGAAGCCCATTGATGAAGAAAATGACCTTCATAGGCTCAGGGAGAATGAAACCCCCAGCATCAATACGCTCAAACAAACCACGTAGACGGGCCGCATATGTTTCCAGGTCCTCCCGATCATGCTGCGACGTCCGCACTAGCTCATCCATGTTAAGAATAGCATCAACAACAGTGTTGGGTGCAAACTTTTTCTTCAGTTGTTCCCAAACTTCAAAACCACGGTTCATGAGAGATTTGTTGTTTAACATGATATTCGAAGCCGGGGGAAGGAGACAGTGCATGAAGAGCTCATACAAATTAGCCGACTGGACATCATTGACCCCAACAACTGTGTGGTCATGACCCGATGGGTTCAAGGTGGATTTCCGCTGCATGAGCCACTCAATCTGAGTGGCAAACCGATCCCATTGCGTACGATCATTCCCATTAAATTTGAAAATGCTGATTTTAGTCACGTCAAATTTGTCATCATCCGCTTTGTTGCGCTGTTCAACATGGTCCAGGTAGGCATGGGCGTAGTCCGTTAGCTTATGATCAGGGACAAATGAGGGAGGAACGGAAGGAAGGGAAGATGGAATGGAAGAAGAAGGGAACGGTGAAGAGTCGGAGGGAAAAGACGGGCCGGACGAACCAGGCACGGAAGAGTTGAAGCTACGGTGAGGGGGAACTGAAGACGGGAAGTGAGAGGAGCCATCACCACTGGAGCCTCCAGAGCTTCCCCCCCCATTACCATGATGACGGAGTGGGGAGACACCACTGGTGGGTGAAGACAATTTGCTACTGTCAGTACCCCCACTACCACCCCCGCCGACACTACTCCCAACGCCACCACCACTGTAACCGCCACCCGAACCAAAACCACCACCACTAGAGTGAGAAGAACCTCCACTATGAAAGCCTGGCCCCCCATGACTGGGAGGGAAGGAAGGTGAAACGTATTTCTGCGAAGAAGGTGGAAGATCAAACAAATCAAATGGATTAATAGGAGTGGTAAAAGAATGCTGAGATGGTGTGCGAAGTTGAGATGAAGAGGCCGTTGACCAAGAGTGCCCCCCATGAGGGGAAGAAGGAAAGTGTGGCCCCCCATGAGTAGCGGAAGGAACATGTGTTGCAATATGGGTAACTGTTGTCGAAGGAGATACAGAGCTATCATGAGAAGCCCGTGAGGGGATGGAAAGTGGCGGACGATAAGTAGAAGATAAATCATTAAAAGCGGCCATGACCGAAGAATTTAGGGAAGAAGTTGACTCAAAAGGAGAAGAAGACGAAAGATTGATGAGGTCTGGGGTGTCCGAGGGACCAGCCGGAAGAGAAACTGGCTGGGATGTGGAAGAAGAAACTACACTTTGGTTGTCGGATGTGTCTCGATTGAGAATGTTGTAGTAATTGGAGTCCGACTGGTCGCTGGGTGAAGGAGTGGAACGAGTGGGGTGTGCATGATCCGTAGAGACATGGGGAAGGGCAGATGACTTAGTAGCCATTGCAGCCAACAGAAATTCAGGAGTGTCATCTTGGGCACGGCGGCGGAGGATGGCATGACCCTGAATAAGCAAGTTATGAGGAAAGGTGGAAAGTTTGTAGTGGGACCACTTGGACTCCCAAATTTCAATAGAACGACAAGGATGGAGTGTTGTGGTCCACCCTTTGTCATCAAAGTAGGCAATTGTAGCTTGGCCATCAAGAGATTCAATGGCATCAATGAACATGTAACCCTCATGATCAAGCGAAGGAGACTGGGCATGCAACACAGCAGAACCCCGGCTTGGGCCGGGGTGGCTATGTGCAGCCGACATAAGAAGGGGAGGAGAATAGGGCCGAAGCCCAACAGAAAGAATGTAATCAAGAAGAGGAAGAAAGAACTGCAGAGGAAGTGGCCGTGTTCGGCAGCTGACTTGAACTGGCAAGTCAGCCGGACATGGCCATGGTAAAAGGCTCCATAACCTATCAGAGCTGTTATTATTGTGAGTGGTTATGCTACAGCTACAACGGACAAAGGACAGACACTATCAAACTCGAGCGCGTATCGAAGCTCGGATTGTACTCCTACCTACCTGTACCTACAATACAGTACAATACCATACCATACCATACTACTTCTTCTTGAGAAGGCAGGATCCTGCAGGATCACTCTACTAACTGATTCGTTCGGACGGATATTGTTAGAACTTCTATTGTACATGGGCTATTGTAACACTACCTGATCAACCTGAGGAAAGGTTGGTACTTAGTATTTTATGGCGCTTAGTAAGCAAGAGAAGGATCTATCTGCAATGGCGCTGCATCGTCGAAGACAAAACCCCCGCGAACAATCGAATCAGCAGGGATCGGCGAACACAGTTGGGCCGAATCAAGACGTTGGTGAAGGCAAAGGGGCTGGCAGAATTGAAAAAAATAATATTGAGAAACAATTGGCGACGCCAGAGGATGCCAAAGACGCAAAATGGTGTCTCGAAAACATTCAAAACGCGAAAGAAAATGTGTTAGTTCCCAGCAGAAAAGGAAATCATTGCCTTTCCACCCAGCCACCCCAAACATTCTACGTCACGAAGTTCGCCATCTTACGTCTAATAGGATGTGTCTATCTAATCGCATTCATGGGGGCATACCATCAAAACCGTGGTCTCATGGGATCCAATGGCCTCGTCCCTGCTCATCGCCACATGAATCAACTCTTTTCGAACTTTGACGATGATGCCATTGGTGGCTTTCTCGCCCATCCTTCAATGTTTTGGATATTTCGATCCAAAAAGTTTCAATCATTTTCTAGATCTTTGAATTACCTTGGCGAGTTTAGCGATTGGCATTTGGACGCCACAGCTATGATTGGAGCGACACTTTCTTTCCTAGTTGTTTTGGGATTAGACTCATGGTGGATCATGGTTGCGCTCTGGCTTCTCGATTTCAGCATTGTCACTGCGGCGGAGGGAAATTCATTTTATGCCTATGGTTGGGAATCCCAGTTACTGGAAACGGGATTTTTAGCCATTTGGCTTTGTGACATTCCATTCCTACCCTCTGCCAAACATCCAAAATCTTTAGCGTCGCCACCATCCATTCCAATTCTCTATCTGTTTCGCTATTTGACACTTCGAATATCCCTTGGCGCTGGCCTCATAAAACTTCGCGGTGATATCTGCTGGCAGAACAAAACGTGTCTCTATCACCATTTTGAAACCCAGCCAATTCCCAGCCCCATGAGTTTTTTGTTTCGTTTTTTGCCGAAAGGAATTTTGAGAAGGGCGGTGGATTTANAATCAATAAAAAACCCTGCAGTTATCTTCTCCAGGGAGTTCAGTACTGCAGGGGGTTTTATCGATTCAAGTTGGATGGTCATGGTTCCCGGATTTAGTTTGGGCAATGGATGGTTGATTTCTTTGAGGAGGTGGGGTGGCTGGATTCAGGTAAGAAATGCTTGGATCTGCAGTCTATGAAACAAAGTATTGTAATCGTAACTCGCTTCATGCTTGACTTCATTGTGTGCATACCATTTCGTTAACATTTTCAAAGGCAGGGTTCATGGTAAACATTATTCTCTCTGGTAACTTTGCATTTCTCAACCATTTGACCATCATTCCTGCATTGGCTTGTTTAGACGATGCTTGCTTCCCAAAATGGATCAAAAACTTTGTTTACAGAAAAATTAAAATTGGGGAAGGAGAACAGAAACAAATTCAAACAAATCATGCAGCAGATTCAGCACAATCTGCTTTTGCACTGTCGACAACATCCATGTCCTCTTCAACGTTGTACCGTCGTTATTCCATTCTTGTAAGAACAGTAATCGATCTCTGTCTAGTTGCACTGATTTTCACCCTTTCTCTGCCTGTACTATCCAATCTTCTCCAAATTGGAGGGAAACACCAAGTCATGAATGCATCCTTCAATTCATTCCGACTTGTAAACACATATGGCGCCTTTGGAAGTGTAGGAGAAAAACGCTATGAAGCCATCCTGTCCGTAAGTGATGATGGGATAAGCTGGATCGAGATTGAATTTCCATGCAAACCTGGAAATATCCGTAGAAGACCTTGCTTTTGTGCTCCGTATCATTATCGGCTTGATTGGAACATTTGGTTTCTCGGATTTAAACCCCATCAAGGGATGTTGCAACGAAGAGAACAATGGCTGTTTTCATTGATGCATAAGATTCTTTCGAACGATGGCGAGAAGGAGCAACCGTGGCTTGCTTTGTTGGATGAAAGCTCTAGAATGTTGCTTAAAGATTCGTCAAAAAAATATGCAAAGGTTGATATGTATCGATATGAAATGGCAGATCCTCTTTTGGTCATATTAAAGAAATGGATGGCTGGAAAGGATGTCGTTTGGTGGAAAAGATTCTTTGAGGAGAGTCTAATACAACCTGTCATGTTGGATCAGACAACTGGTCGTTTGATGTATGCTAACACATAGTACCAAAAAATAATGTGCAAAATATAATGGAACTTTTTAGGATTGCACCAGTAGATAAAAATCATTTTGTTTCTATTTACTGTTTTGAATTAAAACTGAATGAAATGAAATATTGATTGTTCGATTTGACTTGAAAAAAATCACCAAGACCTTTTGGTTACGTTGAGTTACTGGCAAAGTACTGTCAACACCAGAAAATGGCCTGAATGTTTTCAAAAAATATGTTACCATGGTCGCAATATCTATTATGTCTTAACCATGGTCTTTTCAAAAATTGGGGGTTGTTTTCAACATTACTACTAGATACTACATACTGTTTTTATGGACACAAACTCATCTACAAAAGTACATGTGCTTACATATCTACCATAAAATCATACTTACAAATAATTTGAATGAAATCTGATGAAATCTTGGGTGGTTTTGAATATTTTTATGGTTTGTTGTTCTATTTTTTGCCAAGGATGTTTTCTATTAAAAATTGAATATGCAGGGTTGTTTTTACTAGATGGGAGTTGTTTTCTAATGGTATGGTACTTTCTACGTAAATAATATCAAGACAAGTCCTTAATTGTGTATCATCACAACTGTACTTTTGGTTGGTATTTTTCAATCTTTGTGATGGAATCTGAAGTTTCAGGAGCTGGAAGGGTACTCTTGTACTTTCTCAATTAAAGAAAAATGAATAAAACGTGTAATCTGACTGTACATTCAAAGCTACAACTAACAACAAAAGCTACCTTAAGCATGAGCAGTAATTTATACAACTGTTTTTCTCCTTGGTTTCAAATCTTGATTGTAATTCTAATAATGTAGTTAATTAGATTGACTTCTGTGCTGGCAAAATGCACAATCTAAAGTGCATACATCAAAGGCTTACTTATTTTGGTAGTAAAGTAGAAAGCTTTTAGTCCAAACAAATTAAAAGGATTGTTACTGGATAATGGAGAGCCTTTTGAAGGACAAGTGGAACCATTGTGACAGTATCCCATGGTCTAGGTACTACAGTAGAGGTACTAGACTAGATAGGATA
>JALLOT010002139.1:0-13329 GCA_036939595.1 Thalassiosira livingstoniorum | reverse complement strand
CTATTCTAGGTATATGATGAGGTTTGAGTATTCCCTTTACCCACAGCAATGGAAAATTAATGATAAATGTGAAAAACATAGACGTCAGTGACTCACATAAAGGTGTACAGCAATTGGAGTAATATTTACATAAAGGCTGAGTGGTGTCATTACTGGTTGGGCACATCTTTTCCATTTTTTAAGTCAATTAAATGACATTAGTATTCTTTGAATATTGTAATTATGTGTGATGTTGTGGTTTTTGTTTTCGTTCATTGTGGCTATCATTCTATCATTGAGAAGTCATACCAATCATCAAGGCTCATGGTTAGGAACATAGGTCAATATATTTAACTAGAATTTTGAAATGGATAATCAAATAAAGATGTCAATGAATCATATCTTTCCAAAATTCAACTGTTATGAAAATGATACAACATTGATATCTATCTTTTCCAAGTGCTGTATTCGTTCACAGAAATAATGGGAAAATATTGACAAATCTGAAAAACATAGACAAGGCCGGTGACTTAAATCATAGGTACAGCATTTTGAGTAATTTTTACACAAAGACTATTTTGTGAAATTACTGGTTGAAAATGTCTTTTCATGTTGGTAGGTGAATCAATTAAAATTTGTAGTCTTGAATACTGTGTTTGATGATGTAATTCCTGGTTCCATTCATTCTCACTATATTTTATCAACGAGAGGTCATATCAATCACCAACGTTCATGACTAAGAACACAGGTCAATATTTAGCTAGAACTTTGGAATGGATATTAACATGAAGATGGTAATAAATCATATCTTTCATTAATGAAGTGTCATGAAAATAACATGCCATCAATATGTGTCCTAGTAGGGGGTGGCTGTGACCAAAAGTGATTCCTCAATCCAACTACAATTGTTTTTTTTGTGTGTTATGTTAGATAGAAATAAAGGATAATGAATTTTTTCAAAACGTATCATGGAAAAATATTGTTTTGCTCCAAATATATCATTGAAAGTATATTTGTTATAGGGCTCATAGATATGCTTACCATTTGTAAAGTTTTTAAATGCATTAAAAAAATAATAAGAAGTTAAGTTTTTTCAATTTTGCTTAAGTATTGTATCTCATGAGTTTTATTTATAATAATATGTGTGCTCAAATTTGACTGTTAAATTGTTCAATTATTAAACCTTTGTGTCTCAGTTGTGAAATATATTATTCTGTATATTATGATAAACAAAGTACTGGTCTTAGGATAATAATCCAGATTTGTACTTTCTATTTACTTTTGTGTCATCACTACCAACATGAAGCATTTTTCTACTACTACTATTGGGAGGAAGCAAATTGATAGTGCTTACTGAGTGAAAAAATACTCCAATGATAAAAGATATTGTTCAGGAATAAATAGCACACTTTAAAGGAGAAGGATAGGATTTGTCTTGTTTGTGTGTTGAAAACATGACTTTATCTCTTTTATTTCATATTTTTTTACAATTGAAGCATACACTTCCATCTCCCCCAGTCATGCTGCCAGACAAGTAAGATATTATAATTCTTTAAGTCACAAGCCAAAAGACCTACATAGATTTCCACAATGATCAATAGCAATAGCATATTCATAGCTTGCTCCTGATTGAGCTATCAGTCAAACTCAGTCACAGCCTTTTCTCCTATATTTTGTACTTGGACATAAGCCACCTTTCCAGGTTTTTCAGCACATGAATAAGCAAACAAGAATATTATCAATTCAATTACAATGGTTACTTCATCCCCTTTGTAAGTGGTAGCAATAACCACAGTGAATTAAAGGTACAGGATGTACTTTCAATTGACAAGTGAACAGTGACTGACAGTGCAATGTTAAACTTCATCTGTCATCAATATTACAACTCCAGTCATAGTCAATGTTATTCAGGTGAAAGTGTAAACTGTAACTTACATAGCAAAAATGGCATGAATCACAGGATATGGCCCACACACTCACTAAAAATTTTGATTGAGATTCATATAGAATACAAAGGTAGTTAAAAGTTCACAAGAAACAGATTAAATTTGATACTATCAATTTCATTCCATAACACAATCAAATATTTCAAATACTTTGCCGCAAAATTACAAAATCAGATTTATTGAATAATTTAAGCACAATTGAAATAATGTACTTATATTGATACTGTCAATGATAACAACATACAATTTAGACTTACAGTTTATAATTCCATCTGATATCACTCTTCAAAATAAAAAAATACAAATGCAGTTGAAATTAAAAAAGCAACTCTAAATTACAATATTGACACTGCTAAAATTCTGTCAACAAAACTTTCTTTAAAGCCTCTTGGTGACATTATGAAAGATGAGGTGGAATAGTAGTATTACCATGACATGGAAGGAGAGGTGGAATAGTAGACAAAAAATGCAACCAAAAATACTGCCCACATTTTGATCAATTCTGGTGATGGATACAAAAAATTGAAATATAATTCATGTTGGGGAAGTGAAACAGAAACAATAATTTTGCTTTCTATTAATTTCAGAATGAAATTCAGTTGTTTCTGCATATTTTATTTGAATTACCATATTTTCTACTGTTGATTGTTGAATGGTTGTATTCACCTATGCCATTTTCAAACTGATTGCATTGTCTACAAAATGCTGTGATTTCTTTTCAGTTCAATTAAAATCTCAATCCCATGTTAACACCACTTTTGTGTTGATTGTTAAATGTTATTTTATTAATCAGTTAAAAATTTACCCAATCACACAAAACAAAAGGCCATATCTATTGGTTGATATTGTTGAAGCTGCTGTCAATTTTGCTATGGAAGTTGATAGCCACATCATGCATTTGTTTTGGTCTTGTGCCTAAGTACCAAAGCAACAGTGTGAAGGTGGTAAAAATATAGAGTCTCCTCAGCAACTTTTACTAATTTCCTCCCAAAGCAACATCATTTAAGTCTGGACCCTTAATTTTGCAAACAGGGCCCTTCTCCTGCCCAGAGCAATTTTTAAAAAGGTTATTACATTAAAGTTTACTGGAGAATACAAAAAATTCCAAATTTGTTAGAATCCAGAACACCTTGTGAATATGCTCATCTTGGGGTTTGGTTCCCACTAATAATTTTTTCATTCCCAAGTATGTGCACCAATAATTGTGTGCTGTATATTGAACATCATGAGTGAGCCTATTGGCTTCTAGGGTTTTGCAGAAACTCTACATATCAAAGAAAGATAACACAAAATGAACAGGTATCACGCTGCAATTACAATGTATCATAGGAGAGCCCAATATTGTATTTTTGTGTGATTATTTTTTAAGTCAGTCCAGCTCTGTACATGACTACAAAAATTATATGCATGCCTTATATTAAGTTTAACAGTGTAAAAACAGTATGGTCAATCATTTAATATCAAAATATATGAATTGAGTTCTTGATGTTTAGTTATTATGTCAATCTATGTAAATACAATTATTATCAACTACTACTATGAGTCTTTTGTTATGAAGCTTATTCATACATAGATATTACTAGTGTCATTTTCATCACTTGAGTACATTAGGTATCTACCTGACCAACTGATGATACTACTTACTTACTTAGATAGAAAGAAGATACTAACTTCTCCAACAGTATTGGATTTTCACCTTGATTAATCCTACCTTATTTCCTAAGACATTATTCCATTTGTCCAGGGATGACCAAAGATGGGTGACAGACAGATGCAGCTTTCACAAATTTATGGGTCCATATTTATTTGGTTTCCAGGATTATCAACGGTGGCCTATTGGAGGTTGGAGGCTGCATCAATTTGCATTCATGTAGTTTTGTCAGGGGAAATCATCATTGCAACAGTTGCCACAGCCTTATTGAAAAGCCACCCACCTTGTTGTGTAGATGAGGAAGGCTGTGGCATGAAGGGAACATAGATTTTTGCTGTTGAGATATTGGTAGAAATCTTGACAGAATATCACCATGGTGGTTACAATTTCCACACACAACTCAATTGATGCCTCCAAAAAGCAGCTGTGGACATCCCAAGGTGGGATCTTTGGTGGAAGTGACATCAACAGTGGTAACAATGGACAAGGAGGGAGCATTGCTGTTGCTGGTGCCTGGTTATTAGAATTGCTCTTTAGGGGAAGAGAAGCAGCAACAACCATTTAATGCATTGCAAATCAATTGCAGCCTTTGATTGCAGTGGTCATTGTCCAGTTGAGATGGGGGGTGAGGGTTTGGGTGAAGTGGGAGGAGTAGCAGCAGGGACAGGGAAAGACAATAGAAGACTGTTTCTGTTGTTGTTTGGTTGTTTGTGATGCTTTTGGTTGGGGGAGAGACAGAAAATTCTTGTTATTGCCACTGTTACAGATGCTGCAAAACCTCATTTTGCTTGCCAAAGGTGGCTTTTACACATGAAATACTCATGCCAGCTTTGACTTTTCAAATCTTTATGTGGAGCCCCTACAACAGATAAATCAATTATGATAAGGCAACTAAAAAATAGAGGCACTCAAGTTTGTTAATGGAAGTGCATTGATTTCATTGTATTACCCACTAGATATTTTGCATTAAGGTGCACAAGTTATGTGTTTTTTTCCATTGCAGTGACAACACCATTGTCAACAATCCAATGTTAGGAAGGATTTCCAAACAACCCAAAATCAAATATTCCACAGAAGCTTGGAAGGCGAGACAGAAGAGCTTTTCCAATATCTTTTTCATTAGTTTTCTCCAAATTAGGGCCACAGCCACCTCCTAGTCTCGCAATTTCTGTTGGAAATGAAATTCACAAAAATGGACATAACCTGTTACATTGCAAGAACAATTTGCATGATTAAGCTCCATGCAGATTAACATTGGGTATTTTTGAAAATACTGCAGAATTGTTTTTTAGGAATCATATTATTCATTCTTTGTCAACAGATATCACAGTTCAGATCCTTGATAATTGATCTATAATTTGTACTGCACACGTGGCTTCAATCAAGGGCATTCCTGGGATACAACAACATATAGATGTTGGTATATATCACAACCTGAAAATAGAATTTTGATAATTTGTATGCTTGAGGTGAATTAAAGACTTTATTTTGAAGTAGATTGTGGAATTTTTTTTATCCAAGTTGTTACTTCTACCCATTTGCATGAATAATGCTTTGAAAAGCCCATGCTTCAAAGTTGAAAGTCAAATAATTATTAAGTCAATATTTAATGGAAAAGAGCAGTTTCAGTCCCATGAGTTCCATTGCTTCAATTGACCACAAAATCAGCCAATTTTTCCAGTAATGACAAAAGAAGATTTTGTTGATGTTATTTTGACCAAAGAATAACATTTCTTTTCAAAGGATCATGCAAAAATCTGAATATGTACTAATATTGAAAACAATAATTTTGTATAGCTTCTACTTTATGTTTATTTGAGATTTGAACCACCTTGAGCAAATCGTAAAGAATGCTTGAATTAAAATTCATCCATAATCTTCTTAAAAATATGATACAAAAGTGATGAGGACTCTAAATTGAAATCATCCCAATATGATCGAACTTGCTGGAAGGGTACCAGGCAGTAGGTCTCTTTTTACTTTGTTCTATTTGCCTTAACTTGTGTATTAGGAGTATTACTCTGACAATCAATGCATAAAGGAACAGGCATGTAAAAAGAAGTACCAGCAGTTGTGCGAAAGGCAGCCATCTATTTTGTGAACCCTAATTCCAGCCATCTCTGTAGGAATGTATTATTCCTACCGTACCCCAGAGTATGAACGTTTTCAAGTTTTCGAGATTTTTCGAAGGGTTCAATGTTTGCTAACTAATACGCGCACGCGATCTGATTGCAATAACCATTTCAAAAGGGATAAGAAGACATTGAAGATGACAGATTAGAATAGCAAAGAACAAGGAGTCACGCGACTGAAATTTGTCCGTCCTCAAGTCATGTTCGAGAACACTGTTCTAGAACATGACACAAGCACAA
Organism: Thalassiosira livingstoniorum; assembly: GCA_036939595.1. Lineage (NCBI taxonomy): Eukaryota > Bacillariophyta > Thalassiosirophyceae > Thalassiosirales > Thalassiosiraceae > Thalassiosira > Thalassiosira livingstoniorum. Next base: position 7,381 of record JALLOT010002139.1, on the reverse strand, counting down.
CAATAAATAGACGCATGAATACTCCTCATAATTTGTGTGATTGGCAGATCACCACACAGAAGCTCAATGGTCAACATAACCATTGAGTAAATAAGAAATTTTCCTTTTTCTGTTGGTGCGTCTGCAAGAATAGGTGGTGGTCTACGGTTTATTGTTGACTATCGTCCAGCACATTTTCCCCTCTCCCTTGGTATACCATGGGCGAGGCGTCTCATTCAGGTTTAACTACGTCCACCGGTGGCGGTGGAGGCGACGAGTCAGCGGATGAAGGATTACATTCTCAGGCACTCGCCTTTTGGAGAGCCATCGCTTGTGGGCATGAGAACGCTGCCCGGGAGGCACTCCGAGGTACCCATCTTGAACCTATAACCTCCTCCTTCGACTTCACGGATAGCCCAAGACAGCGTATCACCTCCGGTGCGTCTTTGAAAACTGCCGCGCCTGACACTCCTTCGACCGTCTTGGATGCTTGGAATTCGTCTAATGAGACATCGTTGGTTCTATTTTCATCGAGCCATTGTCGAGCTAGGACTTATGGATCGGGAAAGGGGTCTGTCTTTTTAGCGTGCGCATTGCCTTTGGCAGGGACCGGATCATGTTCTACATCCACTCACCGTGATAAGGGCACGGAACGGTTTCAGTTAACCGAACCGAGTTGGTGCATCAAAATCAAAGGCCAGAGTACAACTTCAAAACCCAAGTTCTTTACCTTCCCAATTCTCCCTCGGTCTAATGTACCTGATGTTATGACTTCGGCGGGCTTGGATCGCGAGATGGTTGAAAAACTCGAAGCTCTCCCACGGGTGTGGAGGTACATGTTATTAAATTACCCTGGGAAGAGTCAGATGGAATTTTGGTTTGGGGATGAGACTATTTTCAAGCCCCCACCATCTTCTATTTCGCTTGGCGAACTGGGTTCTATACCCGAGGGGGTCCCACGCTCGGTAGGCCCCACTCCCATAGCCACCGATCAGTCTCCATCGTCGAGAGATTGGAGAAGTTCTGTCAGTATGGGTCCAAGACCCACCTTTGCTTTCCAGCGTGACGTTGAAGATGAATGGTCGTTCGCGACAGGGGCGTGGAGTGACCCAGCCCATAATAATCGTCTTCGTGCTGAAATTGATCAACTTAAGAAGGAGTTGCTAGCTACTCGCGCCGAATCATATGCAAGAGATAAAGCTTGGCAAACCGAATTTGAACGTCTCTTACAAGACATGCGTACGTTGAAGGATTCAGTCCAGACCGAATTCGGGTCCTACCAACGTCAAGGTTTAGGCGGAAACATGCGAGGTGACAAACCTCTTTCTTGGAAATCGTGGTCTGACGGTGAGAGACAGGATCTAATCTCTAAGGTTCTTCAGCATGTTCCGGCGGCTAGCTCCGAAGTTTCAGATGTGGGACGAACGGTTACCCGAGACGAGTGGGAAAGCAAGTTGCTGGAGAATTCTCAAAATTCCAGAACACTTTCTGCTCGATTGGATGCCATCGAACGAGATTTTTCACATCATGACGGCGTCATTCCACAGATCCTTGAGGCATTGGATAAGATCGAGGCCCGGAGAATTACTACGGCCATTGAAATCGGCGGCTTCGTGTTCAAGGATTCGGATTCTGTTCAAGCCTGGATTTCGAGTGTTGGCGAGGAAGGAATTGGAAACTACTGTGTGGATTTTGTGAGCCTTTTTGTACTCACCCAAGACGCCTTCTCTGATATGGCAGCTGGAATGCAAGCTTGGGCGGCGGCGTTTAAGGCGATGTTCAAAAGTCTAAATGAGGGTCGGATCGTTCTGTCTTACTCAATTACGTATCCGGAAAACATTATTGTTCCCTCGAAGACAACTGAAGCAGCGAATCAAGGTGGTATAGCTTGGGCACCCCAGTTCAGATCTGCTAAGATTTATGAAGGTGATCTCAAGAACGGAACCCTCATGAAAATGTTGGGCCAGTTGGATAGATTGCATGATCTAGTCCAAAATTCCATCAACCTCCAATTCCCTGTTCAACGCCACCCTAAGCACAACGCAATTCTTTCGGATCAACTACGGCGTTCGTATGCTCAGGCGACCTCCTTTTTGAATTCATTGCTCCCATTGTTCAAGACTCTCAAGGGAGGTGGAATGTCTGATAAGGAGGCTTGGGAGCGAGTCCTTCTCTTTGCTAAAGGAATCTTTGAGGACATTCAACTCGACCGTGTGGTCATCTTGGACGGTGTTGTGACTGACCCCAAGGCAGCTACGGCAAATCGAATTTGGGGAAGTTTCAGGACTACTGCTTTGCTAGATCAGTACCTAGCACACAAGTTCGTACAACACCCAAAGGTTTCCTCTCTCCTAGCACTCGCCTCTATGGAGCGAGAAGGGCGAGCCGTCTCTGATGTCCTAACTAAAATGCATGAAAGGGATACCACCGTTAAAGCCTTGGAGTCTCGTGTTTCTAAGGTGGAAGAGAAGTTGGTCAATCTGAAGAAACACAATGCTACTCTCAACTGGAACTGACGGGGTCTTTTAGGAGTCAGTAACTTGTTGTCAAGTTTGGATCTGAATGAAACTAATTCATGTTTGGGGTTTCATAAGCGTGAGGGTGAAGCTGTGGTCAACCTCACACAAGGAGTTCTGAATCGTTCAGGACGCCATTTAGTTCGAGTTCGTGTCATTGGTGACCATTCCCTTGGATGGTTAGAGACAGCATGGTCGTGGGGGGCTGCTGTTGAATGTTTTGTTTCGGAAAATTCACGCCTTAACAATTTAGCACAAGTTATCTACCCTCGAGTCAATCTTCTTAATTTAACTCAAGGTAGAAGCTTGCCCCCTCGACGCAAATGGAATGGACTTGTCTTAGCCCACATTGCTCATCAAAAACATGGAGTGCAAGTAGGTTCACTCTTCTCTGCCTGGCAACCATCAATAGTTTTGCTATCACTTTCAGGTCATCTTTCACGAACTTCCGTTTTAGAAATGCTCCCTCAATCTTCCTACCCATACAAGAAGCGTATGACTAAAGTCTCACACTCAAGTATTGGAGGCGTCACGGATTCATCATGGCATATAGTCCTTTATTCTCGAATTGAGTTGACATCTTTCACCTTTAACAGAATGACAATGACTTCGTACCAACGTAACCTACAAACTGCCTTGGACGACACCAGCTGGGGTTCTCCCCCTCAAGGAAAATTTGATATAGTTAAATCGAAAGGTGAATCGGCTTCAGTCATCGTTTTCTCCAAGGGTAAACAGGAACGACTATGGGAAGCATCGGGATTAGCTCCTAATCTTCAGGAGCTTCGGGGTTCGGAGCTTTATTTTTGGGTATCGGCTCTTTCAGTTTGGGATGCTGCACCTCTTTTGAGACGGGTATCAATCCATGAATTGTTTTCAATCTGGGACTACGAAGGAAAGCTTGTCCTACACGACTTAACCAAGGATCAAGGTCAGACCCTCCTCTTCTATCGTTTGAAGTCTCCACCTGGCAAGGTTCTTCGAGAAACCCTCTTTAAGATTTTTGACCAATTGTCAGGGACTGAACCTGCAGGGAGTATTTTATCATTGGAGAAATTTCTGTTGGCTTCAACTAAAACTGCAGAGATTAAGTTTTCTCCTATGGAATTATCTATCTCCACTCGATTGGTAGCCACTCTTGAAGATGATGCAGCAATTGATCTTTCTTTATGGGCCCTCCCAAATGAAACTTCTGAACAATCTTTAGCCAAGGAGAAGCTTCGTCGTTTCGCCCATCGATGGTGGCGTTACAATCTTCGTCAGGAAGCCTATTCTTGGCTCCAGTGCCATGGAAATTCGGATAAGGATCGATGTGCTATTGAAGACTGTTTGTGGCGAGCTGATAATTCGAGTTTTTGGGAATGGCATCGAGGTTCTAGACTTTTCTTTTGGAGGTACCCTGAAGAATGGATTGAAGACACACGAGATGGCGTTAAAATCTGGGCTGTAACTGAGCCCCCAACTGGATACCCTCAAAATTCGCCTACGACTTCTCGTGAGGAAGAATTGGAACTTCGGAAAAAGATCTTCAAACTCTCTTTCAGGCGGTACCTTGAAGACGGTTATGTATCGCTGCTGGTGCCGAGGTTTGCAGTGTCTAAAGGTGCTACAGATGTTCGATGTGTTTGGAACTGCAAGTCCAATGGGTATAATGACACAATTTGGGCTCCAAGTTTCTATTTACCCGAAGGCCAGGATGCGGAAGAACTCGTGGTCAAGTGGCTTCCATGCCCAGTTGACACTTATTTTCAATTGGGCTGCCCATCATTCGACAACCTTTATCAACAGAATGACATGCATTTCATCGCATCTTTTCAAGGTGATATCGATATGGGAGAAGCGTTCCAAGGAAATCAGCTCCATGAATCCGATAGGCATGCATTCGGCGTTCGTTACATAACAACCCAGAGTCAAACTACATTCGAACCTCAGCAGTTCAAACGTTTTTGTGCTCTCCCCTTTGGGGCCAAGATGTCCCCATATCTCTCATACCAAGGCCAGATGAGACTGCTTGAACTCACCGATGGGGATGTCACCGACCCGGCGAATCCTATGCATTGGCACCATGCCCGGCTTAACCTTCCTTGCTCTTCCACTTATGATCCCTCCATGCCAAGAATTCTTCTTATTCGTTCTGACGGCGAACTCGCTTCTCGTCACGTAACCTTTGTTGACGACATTCATCTTTGTGGAAGAGGTGAAACTCGAACTCAAGCTGCAATCCATCACACGGCTTCACGCATCAGCTCCAAAGGAGCTCAAGAAGGACTCCGAAAGCACCGACGTATTACCCTCACTCCCGGTGCATGGAATGGGATTGTCATTCACTGTAACACTCCTTTCCCCTCAAAAGCTACGACCACCAAGAAATGGCGCAAATTTCGTGATTCTTTACTGTGGATACAAGCGATCTCGCGGGTCGATACAACGATTGACACAGCTAGCCTTCGATCTATAGCTGGCCTTGGGGTAAACGTTACTGAAGTCTACATTGATGCTCGCCCATTCTTAAAAGGATTTTACAACGCGTTGGAAGCTTTTCGTGGGAATCGGGACGAGCAAGGATGGCGGATACCAACGTCTCCCTTAGAAGATGACCCTCGTTGTCTCACTCCCCTTCCCAATGACTACCCAGCTGAGACCATTATCACCTCGGAGTTGCTTCTACATGTTGAAGCCCTATTAGTTCTTTTTGCAGATCCTGAACCATTGTCGGTTCCGATTCGACCTACTAACTCCGACAAGATACGGTATCATGTGATGGATGCGTCAGCTGAGGGGTTCGGTTCTGTCACTCAATTCCCTGACTTGACGTTTACAGGACGGGATGGCTTGTGGGATCCTAGCTTCGCTCAACAAGGTTCGAACTTGAGAGAGGCACAGAATGCCGTCAATCATCTTCTTTCCGAAATTGAGCAGGGCCTTCACAACGGGTGCGAACTTTGGGCATTTACAGACAATGCCGTCTGGTCGGCGGTATGGCATAAAGGATTATCAACTGCCAAGCATCTTTTTGAACTTATGCTTCAGCTGAAAGTTGAGTGTCGAGCCCGTGAAATCTTCCTCCACGTTGTACACATCTCAGGAAATCGGATGATCGCTACTGGGATCGATGGGTGGTCTCGGGGCAATCGAGACGGCGGGTTTTCTCTGGGATGGAATCTTTGCAATTTCCTACCCTTGGACACCTCAGCCTTTGATGTACCAGGCAATCGGTTACTTGAGTGGTGTCGTCATATTATGCGTTCGGATTTCTCTCTGCCATTGGGTCCTACGGACTGGTTTCTTAAGGGCCATCGCCCTGGCTTTCATGTCTGGAGTCCTCCTCCAGCAGCGGCTAAGATTGCTCTTAAGCAAATTGCATATTCACGTCTAAAGCGCCCGCACTCCGTTACCCACTTTGTTCTCATTCCTCGTTTGTTATATCAGGAGGAATGGCGGTCACGCTTTGAAAAAGAGATGGATATTTGGTTTATTTTGCATACAGGGTTTGTTTGGCCTCACACTGCCTTTGAACCCCTTTTGGTGGGAATTTCTTTTCCGATGCGCAGGCAGTTTCCCTGGCTTCTCCGCCAGCTACGAGATGAAGTGGTGGGAGTTGGCCGTTCCTTGTCTTGTCTGTCAAAGACGAGTCACTTTCGAGTCCGGGATTATTTGTGCCAACTTTGGGACTCGCCGTGGTCGCTTCCCTCTCTGCAATGCAGCTTGGTGCGCGAAGTGCTTCAAGCCACATGATCTTGACGTTTTTGAGGTCAAGATCCCACTGGACTTTCAGGGCGCAAGCCTGGCAGAAGTCGAGGATGAAATTCGGTTTCTACAGGCAAGGCCGGGGGACCATTTGTGCACCCCTTTTCAATGCCCCAACTGCCACTCGCAGAACATCCGTGGGTGCGACCTCACTGACTCAATCCAAGATGAAGCCTTCAAATCCATGGTGATTCGTGCCACCCTAGACGCTTTTTGGTCACATTCTTCGAAAACTGTCAGTGGCCACTTGGCTGAAGCCCGCTTCATGGTACGATATGGCCGAGCGCTTGGTTTCGTCCCTTGCCCTCCCCTAGGTCCATTCCCTTTGGGACAACACCTAGGAATGGTGCAAGCGGTTCTGATGCTCATGCGCTCCACTGAAAAGGGAAAGAAGAAGGAAACTGTGCAATATGGTACGGCTCGAAGAATCAGAGCCACAACTACAGTGCTCTGGGATGCTTCTCCACTGTCGGGTGCTGATGTAACGTTGTCGTCTGCTTCTGTAAAGGGACGTTACATTGCTACACTCTGCCCCTCCAAGAGCCGTTGGTACCAATACTTCAACCAAGGCATTTGTGCACGCATGGGTGACATCGTCGACCAAGATCGAGCCTGCACTACAGAGATACTCCTAAAACTGGTAGAAATGTATGAACACGAATAGTCTCAATTTGAATACGAGATTCCACTCAATGCCATTTGCTCCGTGATGTTTCTGCTCATTACTTGTTGCGGTGGAATGAGGGGCTTTGAAGCCGTTTGGACGGACCTGGGTGCTCTTAGATATGATCTACAATATTGCGAGGAACGTGAAGACGAATCTGCCATTTCATGGCCTATCGTTGGACGGTTCAAAGGAGAACGTGGCCAAGCTGGCTGCCATTATATTCCTATAGCCGGCACGATTGCTTGTGGAATCAATGTCTTCTTGTGGACACAGCGTTTTGTTGGGCGCCTGGCAAATGAGGGTTTCATTGACGGATGGGCCTTCAGGAAACCAGATGGTATAACTCGAGCTATCGCTGCTGACTACAAAGACAACATCTTCACGAAGCTCGAGACCATTCAGGCCACTACCTCGTTGATTGATCCATTGGTAGATGTCTGGGATGCGTTTGGGGTACAGATCGGAAGAGCAC
>JALLOT010002138.1:0-13332 GCA_036939595.1 Thalassiosira livingstoniorum | reverse complement strand
GGATTTTCAAATTTTGCGATACGATATCGTCCGTTAAATTTCCTTAGGGAAAAATTGTTATCGATCTGATTTCGTTTTGCGATGTATATATATATGTGTGTGTTTCAAATGAATGAAGTACAAATCAGTTCAGCCTAAGGTCACATCTTGAAGAAAGCATAGACAGAAAATGAAAGAAATACAATGAACAAAAGAAGAGCAGCTGATATTTTTCCTACTTCTCCTCTGTTTTCTTTCTCTCCCCAACATCACCCCTAGAAATAATCGGGGACCAAACTAATTGCCTTTTGAGGATGAAAGAGAAAATAATCCAAAAAGAACATCTCCCTTTTAGAAATTTAAAAACCTTTCACACATAAACATCTACAATAATGATGCAACAAAATCCACATCCTTCATGTCAAGCATCCATGGACAAAGAAAAAGTTCATTCATGTAGCCAGAAAGAAGTTTTACAGCAGACTCAAGTAGTCATGAATCATGAAGTAAGTGGGAAAATTATTGCTTGATAATCTACGACAGACACACACAAGATAACAAAGATGAATCAACATTTTTTGAGCTTTTCCTTTGATATGTATGAAGCAAAAATCAGAACAGACTGAGTTCACATCTAAAAGATGACACAAACAGAACAAGAATAAAAATGCTTGTCAAAGGCAAAGGAGCTAGCTGAAGCAAAGCAGAGGCCAGTGAAGCAAGGCAGAGGCAAGTTATAAAAATATCAGTCACCACAGAACAGCCTACACATCCTGTACCTAGTCTTGCTTGCAACCACACTGCTTTCAGGTTTGAAAAGGTGGACATGTGGTATTCTGCACCCCTCAAATAAAAAGATCCATTCATCTGTGAAAACAGACTTGCCAAAAAAGAAAAATAATAGTAAATGTTGTCTGTAGCAATGGATAATGTCAGTTTTTTATTTCAAAGCAAAAGAATCTAAAAGAATGTTTGATTTGAAATAATATCTCTTAAAATGAAGATTGGCATAATATAATATGTATTGAAAATTCTTTNTGTATTGAAAATTCTTTTTGACACAGACTGCGCAGAGGAAAAATGTGTGTGTGCTCTCCTTATGAAAAATCAAAAACACCAAAAATAAAACATAAATTAATATCAATCAACCCTAATTATTTCCCTGTCCAATACAAATCAGCTGTCATCATTCGCCAGTGTCCGTCACAATCGAAAATTCGAAAATCGAAATAAATCGAAGGAAACCACAAACCAAAGATCCAACCTCCCAACAATCGACTCCATTGTAATCCCGCGGGCAACCTCAAGAGATTCATTCAGTTCACAGATCACAATCGCCAAGCATGAGTGGGGACGACGCCAAGGACAACGCCAAGGACAACGCAAAATCATCAAGCGCCGCAGCTTCAACCGCCAATCCACCCGCTTCAACCGCTCCACAAGTTGCCGAGGCAATCGAAGAAGATGATGAATTCGAAGAGTTCGAGCCTTGCCGTTGGGATGCCCATGACGAAGATGCCGAAGACTGTCAGCAGTGGCAGGTGCGTGTCGTTTTCATTTTAGGCGATTCAGGCGCCACTCCACGGCCCTGTGTTGCGGTGTATTTTTGATGGGTCGGAGTCGTTTTTCTGATAATTTTTTCAAATGAGATCCCCTGCTAGCTTTTGTGCAGAAGGCTGCCTTCTATTCCGAGCATATTGTCAAATGTTTTGCCAAAAGAAAGTCAAAGGATAATCTTTTTTATTCAAAGCATTCGAGGGGGATCCAGTTTGATGCTCTTTGTTCAGTGCTGTACAAACATGCAGTCGACTTCATTTTTGTGTTTCGTTGTTGTTATCGGCATGGGAGTTGCAGATTGAGGGGGAGTGAAGAAAATTTTATCAACTATGCCTCATTTTTTTAACTCAGACCTTCTTTGTTTCTACTTCTATTCAGGACAACTGGGACGATGATGATATCGACGATGAATTCACAATGCAATTGAGAGCAGAACTATCCGGAACCAAGAGTTAAGAGGATGTAACATGTTTCCAAAAAACGACAGTCGATGGAGGGGGAATAACTGTAAAAGAAAGATGAGTTGTTGTGTTGGTGTTAGCTGGCTGGGGGAGGTGGCTACGGGAGGAGGCTGGCGCAGTCTTCCAACTTTCGACTCAGATTCCAAAACTACCATGCCTACTGCATTCTTAGGGATTCGGGTGAATGTTTCTTTTCATATTCAATATTTTAGTCTGTGCTTAGCTAAGGTCGGATATCACAGCGGGCTGCATTTTCCTTTCCCTTCGCTGTGAATAGAATACTTTTTCGGGCTTCTAAAATTTAAATCAAATACATCTGAAATATACAGTTCGAGTAATAGTGTTATTAAATAGTGTAACATTGCATTTTATGTTTCTGTTTTTCTGGCACGTAGCGTATGTGTTCTTTCCCCGATCGGTTCTAGAGATGATACCCCAAGCAGAGCCATTTTCTTTTTTTTGAATCTATCTTATGTAACTAATTTGCCCTCGATGCAAGATCTTTCATTCTCCCCTCTCTTAACGCCTGGCTGGCCTTCTTCCTAACATCATTCGCATCTGCTTCCAACCAGTTTCCCGGTCTATCCCCATCCCGCTTGAGAAATCTCCCCCCTCGTTCGCGAACATAATCCACAAGTATGGAGCTGATGGTAAACTTTTCGCTTTTGGAGCTTGATTCGTACCAGCTTCGAAGTTTGAGGGCCTCTGCTCGGAAGGATACATTGCCAGGATGACTATTCGCTTTGCCGCCCCTGCCGCATATGACATCCGTGGGTGTGGGTTGCGTTATGGCATCGGGGGTTGGTGAGAGCCATGATGGGCTGTCAGCAGCAGAAGTTGTAGATTTCGCGGACAGAGGAGAATTGGGCACCGAACGAGTGCTCTCGGTAGTCTGGTGTGTAGGGAATGCATCCTGGGAGGGGAGGGTAGGGATTTCATTGAAAAGGGCATCACCCACACCCCCAAAAACATTGTTGAAGTTGATTTTGTCGATTCGTTCGCCTTTGTAGTCTCGAACCCAATCTTTACTATTGACTCTTCTGAGAGGATACTGGGCTTGATTATTTGTACTGCTGCTTTGCTCTTGTTGCTTGTGGTGAGGATCATAATCTATAAGATCTGGCATTAATGGAGATGCTGTAGTTTCATCTTGACTAACTTTCTTGGTATACTTTGGTGAAGTCTGCTTGATCGAAGAAATTCCAATTCCATAACCATACAGATTTCTCGTGAGCGGGCTTGGGCTTGGTCGTGCACCCTCTCCTGAAGTGTCTCTACTATCAGGCATACTGCTGATAGAACCATCAGAAACATGCCGCGCCATGGCTCTTGGTTTTTGATCCATATTCTCGGTCGAATCTACTCTACGTTCGGTAACTCTGTCTTGGCGGTTGTCCCGCTTGATTTTTTCTTGTCCAACACTCATTTTGTTCGTCGATGCAGGCTTTATGTTTAACCTCGAGTCGTTCACACGACTAACCATTGGGAGGATCCACCATGGTGATGTAGTCGCCAAATACAGGCGTGCTGCCTTTTTCCAAAAGTCAAATGCCCATGGTAAAGATGGTGATGATTGCATCGTTTTCTCACTTATGGAAGGGGAGATCGCCGATGAGGGAGAGGCAGTGGCGGCCGTTGGATGGCAGCAGCGGCTAGGCACGGCGGTGGATGGTGGCTGTTGGCATAGTCGCCAGGAAATGAGCGCCGTTAATGGAGTCATCATGATTTATCTCGTGGTGGTGATGTGGTTGACACTCTCTTTCAGCGAGAGATTACCATGCATAATTATTGTTAGTTGAGGTGGCGGTTGTCCTATTCTATTTTATGGTGGCAGTCGTGCTCATTGCCAACGCCGATTGCAACTTGCAACAAAAAATGCCACGTGAAAAGTGAAAAGTGACTCTCATGACTCATGACTCTCGACATCTGGCCTGTGTTGATGACAGATGACAGCTGACAGCTGACAGCTCAAGTTGATGATTCCCATTGGTGGGAGGGTGGGAGTTGCGGGATTCAATGCTGGAATTCTTGTAATTTTGGAGAGGTTTGGAGATCTTTTGTTTGTTGAGCAACTGCACTCATATTGACGTGATAATGAGCAGCATACCCGGATCAGCCCACCCAGCCTTTGGCTTGGGAGCCCTCACCGTCGCCGGAGGTGTCGTAGGATACGTCCGAAAAGGTTCCAAAGCATCACTTGGAGCCGGTGTCGTCTGCGGGGGCTTACTCATCGCCAGTGGGGTGATGATTTCCGGAGATTCACAATATAATGGTCATTCACTTGCGGGGTTGACGAGTGGGTTGATGATGGCAGGAATGGGGCATCGGTTTTTCAAAACTGGGAAATTTATGCCAGCGGGGTTAGTCTCAGTGTTGGGTGCAGCGAGTTTGGGGTATCATGTGAAGAAGGCTTTGGAGTGGAAAGAGTAAAGAGTGATTCCGGCAGCAAATCGTCCGATTTTTATTTGAAGAATAAAGCATGAGACAATATACTTGAATTGAGGGAACTCATTTTCGTTGGGAGAAGTGAGAATCTCTCATGTTTCATTTATTGGTTCTTGTAATGGTTACCGCTTCCCATTGGTACGAGGACAATCGTCCTGCGGTCAAATTGAAATAAAATGATTTTGTTAAGATGATACTTTGTTGAAAATGAAACTCAACAGCCATCGCAATATTTAAAATTGGAATATGTGCTCTCAACTATTTAATTTTTGTTTTTGTAGGATGTGAATAAAATAACTATTTCACATCTTTTTTGTAACAGAACTCCTGCAATTTCTATGAAATTTATTTTCTGTTGAACAGCAAACTTTGCAACGATAGAAGTTCGGATATTCATTAGTTATTGAGAACTATTGTCATGATAATGTTTGCTCTTCGAGCACTACTTCATCTCCATCAATTCCAACCCAGCACACCGGCCACTCTCTAGCTGTCATGACCTTGGTTGGAATTTCAAATTTATGGGTATTGTATTTTCGATCAGGAGTGCTGTAGTAAGAAGTCGTTCCGGACATCCCATGGTAGCCTCTCATTCGATTCTGTCACCAGCATATGTTGTTTGCCACCATCAGAGGAGAACACGATTGACATTAAGGATAAACAATGAAAAAATGAATCGACTTCCGAAAGGAGAAGTATGACTTACAATGTAGCCAGTAAATGTGCTGAACCATGTCCCAACAAAGACTTTTGCCCTACTTGCAATGATTGTATCAATCATCCCTTCAACATAAACAGAAAGGTTTCAAGTAAGAAACGAACAGATTTCGAAACAGAAAGTAATGTTATGCACCTCCTACCTGCATAGTTTGGATCCAACTGATCCAAACCAGCTGCTTCAGAAAATTCATTCAAAAAGCGTAGTTTGTAATGTTTTGCTAGCGGCTCGAAAAAAGAGCGAGTCTTTTCGTCAGTAGCAACATAAATAATATCATTCTCTTTGAAAAGATCCTTTGTATTTTCATACCACTCCTCAGCAGTAATTTTGACTTTTTTGTATTGAAAATCTCCTGTGACAGATGGCCAAAATAAAACATTTCTCCCAAATTTAGTTACCCGTACCGAACAATGCAATACGGACAAAAATGATTTATTCTTACCTCGTCGAACATGCAGTGCCGAATAACCCGCACTACCAGCCTCTGCTTCCAACATACGAATAATCGTTCCAGCTGCACAAAATATTTCGTTGGTGTAATGCATAAAATCACGTACAAATCTCTTGTAATAGTGGTCGATCTTTGGATCCATAAAATTGAGGAATGTGTAAAAATGATTCAATAGTCGATGGTGCTTTTCTCCAGCATGAAAATGAATCAACGGTGCCGACACAAGCCTGTCATGGAAAAATATGGGGTTGCGTCTGTCACAGAATTGTTCAATTTGTCGCTGTTCCTCCTTCGTCAAAGCATCGAATATTTCTTTGTCCGATGCTGTAATTGGAGAATCCTTCATTACGTGCTCATTAAAAATGAGGCAATCTCTCCCTGCCTGCAGCTCCGGAACGAACGAGACCGATTGTAAGAAGGAGTACAAAAATTCGCAAGACCGTTCGCTCTTCTCCATGTAGTAACATTTATCGGACGCCTTAGAAATGCGTTTTCCTTCTTCCCCAGATGGAAGTGTAAAGAGTTTTTCACCCCCGAAAGCCGCCCCATCCACAGTTCCCTCCATCTCCAAAAACTCCTTCATTGAAATTATCTCAACTCTTTTTCGAAGCTCGTCGTGCTCAAAATTGAGAAAGTCTGCGAATCCATGATGCCGGTGTTTTTCGCTGCCTTTTTTCCCATCGGCGTCCTTATTCAACAAATAAAAAGGAGTGTCTGGAGGTAAGACCAGCGTTCGCCTGGTAGCTGCTGCAAACACGAGGACGATCTCCATGGACATGCGAATATTGTTCCAGCCTCCTCGGTCAGGTTCAAAAGTGACGTATTTTCTTTTCCTCTGCTGTTGTTGTGTGTCTAGTGGGACAGAGAATGGCGAAACGAAGGACCTATCCAATTCGCCCTGCGGATCATTCCAGTATGCCAATTCATCCATGTGGATAACTCCACTCCCATCCGGAGAAGGACATTGTATCGTGCCATGTTGGGCGCCAATCAGTGCTGGTGTTTTCGACATGGGTAGACCTGACACTCCGCGTGCCAATGATGAACCTGAATTTCCCAAGTTACCTTCGCTCTGAGCCCCTTTTGGAAAATTCAAAGAAATTGAACCACTGTCCCCATCTGATTGGCCAGATTGTCGCAATTTTCCCATCCAATGATGCAAAGTCAATAACGTTTTATTTCCCGCCAGCCCCACTAATATGTTTCCCTCACTGTCTCCATGTTGATGAAATCCATGGATGCTCCCTGCATCAGTTGGGAAATTACCAAAGAAAAATGGGCTCAATGACAATATTCCAAAAAAAGCAGAAGCCGTCATAAATACTAAAACAAGTCGTTCATGAGACGGTGGTTTAGTTCGTGCGGCTGCTCGCGATGAAAATGATGGATGACGTCTCCGTATTCTTTCATGTCGTGCATTTGTTTGAGAAGAAGATGTTGCTGTTTGGGCATTGTTGGGGCGTTCAGCATTTGTGCCGCTGGCATTGTCATTGCCATTGCTGACAATGTCGCTGTGTTTTTTATATCGAGGCAGTGAAGGCGATGACGACGTCATTGCATCAAATAATTTTAGATTTTGTCAAGCCTCAAGCCCCAATTGGTTCAAGAGCAATCGACCCCTTGGGATATCGCAGGAACACAAAATCAACCAGGCCTGCTTGTATCACACAAGACGAGGCAAGGGCGATGAAGAGATTATGATTGAATCAACCGCAACGTGGGTGGTTGAGAATCGATAGATGCCGCCAGACTAGACACCAGACACCGCCTCCGGTCCAGCTCATTGAGCTTAGTTGAGAGCTCGCCAAAAAAAATGTTTTTAATGCGTGAGGGCTGGTCACTGGTCACGCACATCAACAAATGTCACAGGTCATAGCCAACTGTTATTCTTGATCAGGAATTGAGTGTGACATTCTACTTTGTAATAATGTGACTTGTTACTTGTTATCAAGTCCAAAAGAAATGATGCTCTACTTTCTATCTTGGCATTGTACAATACTAAGTTAAAATCCAAAGTAAGTTAGTTAGTAGTACCAAGGGTAGTACTATGGGCGCCACCATGGCGAATGAAACTCTTTCATGATTCTGAGATAAAATAATTACAGAATCTTCCTACATAATATGGTTCCAACCATGGTCATACTTTTGAGATACTCATACCATTATTGTGTGGTAATTGACTTCATTTAATTCAGAATGCTTCAGACAACATAAACAAGGTATGTAGAATATTTGCAACAATATCACTCTTCCAACAAAATGTCAACTGCATGTCTCATCCTTACTGTTACTGTGAATTGAACCACAATGAAGCATTCAAAGTCACAACCAAACATCTTCATTGCATTTTTATATGCTACGAATTGCAACAAGTTTACAATGCCATGACAATGACAAATTAACCATTTTTATAGCTCATAATATGTTCATGATTCTTTCATGACCTTCAAAATTTTCATTGAATGCCAATGATACTTTTCACACATGATATTCTATAATCAAATGAGCTTCTTTATTGAAATAAGGACAGGGGTGATATTGGAGGGTTGAGTGCATATTTTCAGGTGTGTTAAGAATGAGAATGGGACTCCAAAAAAGGACAGAAAAGAGGCCAAGTGAAGGGAAATAGTTCTGGGCCATGATGCACAGGTGAGTATAGTAGTCCCTTGTGTGCATGTCTGAATAGAAAAGATTATTTTTGTTTTGCATGGTGGCACTGCTAGAAGAATCTGCTGCTCAAGCCACCACAAGTGTATCATCTATTGATCAGCAGAACCATGAAGCCAAAGCCACAGTAAGGATAATCTAACAATAACACTATAAATGCATGCTTGACTTTGATCAAATGACCAATAGATTGAGATGACATGCCTTGTGATTCATTAAAAGTTTGTTCAGCAGAGAGACCTGGAATTACAATATGGAAGGGCAAGATTCAGCATTGGTGGCAAATATCAATTTAGGCATCCAACATATTTTGCATGTAGATGCTACTGGATGTTGTACTTGTATGGGCATATAAAATCAAATCTGAAGACAAAATTTTGTGTGTTTCTGATGTTTTTAGAGGTTACTGGTGCTTCTGTTGTGTAGAATATTGATTCTGTTGGTCCAGTCAATACTGTATGGTCATGCATAAAGTAAAAAAATGTCTCATTTTTCTTATCATTTATGCTAAAATACTCAATGTTCTATGCAACTTGCAATGAAGGAAATGTAGAAAGTCTTTGGCTTCAATGAACCCATGGAACATACAGAAAAATTAGAAAATATCAAGCATTATTTAAGAAGCTCAAAGCATTGGTGAGCTGAAAAACAAGAATAGGAATTTGGAGCATCTCAAATGTTGATGTCAAAGGTATCCAACTTGAAATTAAAGCTCAAAGCAGCAAAGGGAGAGAAAGTCATTGTCAAGAAATGAAATTCATCCCTTTTAGATAGCTAGTTATTGTAAAAGACAAAAAGAGCTTATCATCAAAGACTTGTTTTCTTTTCAAAACAAGTTCTCTATACTAGCAAACAAGTGTGAATGGGCTCTTGCCAAAGCAAAAACTTCAGAATCAATCATCAAGCAAGTAGAAAGAGTTAGATTCATATAAAAAAATCCAGAGACGGACTGATTTTACATCCAAGTTGAAGATGCAAGTTTGTTCTTTGTTCAAGTGCGATAAAGTTAAACCTAATTTTATTCAAAATGAAGTATTCCTCTCCAAGCAGAACCAATAGAAACCTTGAATATTAATCAACAAGACACCAAACTAACAGTGAAACATTGTGAATAATCAAGGCATATCAGAAAGAAAGATGCAATTTTGAAACTCAAAAGGAGCACACACGTTCCTTAGCAAAGTACAAGACTAAGTCTGCAAAGAAGTTGGCAGCAACAGACAAAAAATTGGCCACAAGAAAAAAATGAATTGATGCAGTAATATCAAAGTGCAACTGTTGTGACATGAAGTTGTGTTGTCAAGTCATGATCAAGTGAAATTTGTGTTGCTCAAGTTGAATCAGAAAACTTGAAGGCTGATAATACCAATTTGTAACATCTTACTGTCAAAAAGGAAGCTCAACATCTCAAATCTAAGTTGTACATTGAGAAAATAGAGAATCTTTTGAACAAAACAAAAACAAAAATGAGTACATTGGAAGAAAAATGTACAAACATGATGAATCATCAAGAAAGTGAGAAAAATAGCTAGTAAAACTGCCATTATCAAACAAGGTGGTACAGCCCAGGAGAAGCTGAATGATCACCAAAAGAGTATGGTGAACACTCTCAACCAAGCAAAGTCAAAGTTATCATGAGAAAATTCCAAGGCCAACATTTTCCAATGCAAAGCCAACAATATGATTACAGAAAACTCAAATGTTGTTCTCAAGAAGAAACATCAAATTCAAAAATCAAAATGATGGGAAGCAAAACTGGTGGACATGGTTGTTTAAAAAGTAAGAGCCTCAAAGAATCCAAATTGAAATGCCAAAAAGATGGGAATCTTCAAGCCTTCAACTTGTTGTTATTGACTTGAAAACCAAGAACAATTAGAATCACAAGCACCAGATACAGCTTCAACAGAAGCTTATTTCAACAAAGTTTGCCAGGAAAAATTGCAATGGTTGAGTAGGAGTATTATCAGCCCAATTCATGTTTTGCAGCTCATTCTTGAAGAGCTGATAGCTGGGAATCCTTCATCATCTGTGATGAAGAACATTGATTCTTTCATTGAATCTTTTGTAACAATGTTGAACACAAGAAGATGCCTTCTATAACATTTGTTTGCTATTATAAGACTGTTGTTGCAGTAACCTGAGAACCTCTTGTTTCATATCAGACCAGGAGATCTGATACTTGGGGTCAACATTGTACAGACTGCCATCAAGAACATCAAGGAAAATGAATACTTCAAACCACTGGTGATGAAAGAAGCAGGCATTTTCCTGAAAGGTTAGATTCAAAATTCTTACCCAGAGTTTAATTTGAAGTATTAAAAGTGGAGGAGGGTACTTAGATTGCTGGAAGAAAATTAGTGCAAGATTATATTGAATTCAAGCACATTATACTACGACAAATTGTCTGTGAGTTTGGAGAAATATTTGGATGCATCTTACTGGGTGATACTTGTAATATTGAGAACAAGATCAACGGAATCTTCTGTGAGGCCTTGAATGATCTTTCACAAAAAGGTGCTGTACTAAATTCTACATTTGAGAAACTGAAGTGGTGTGTTGTACATTTCTGGAATAATGTATCCAACTTATGGTTTAGTGATGTTGCCAAGGCATTATCCCCCTTTCTTATGACATTTCTTGATAACAGCCTCTCTCAACTTGATTAAAAATGGTAAGACACAACCAGCATTTCTTTTATCATCATGTATCATTACAAAGGTTTTGGATTGACATGCAGCTACCCAAAGAGAATTGGTGTTGATTTCCATTAAATGATGAACTCAAACTAGTGCAAAAGTACATAAAAAAGTGCACTGCTACCTTTCTGTTATTGATCTCTTGCACTCAGTGGAGTTCAAAAATAGTCTCACATTGACTCAGCATCATTTTTTTCAGTCACATCTTTCTGATTCTGCATGGGTGTAAGCAATTGCAGAATTGGAAAAGTGTGACTGAAAAATTGTGCTAAGTCAACAGTGCATTTATTTATAGGACAAATTGTATCCAAATGCACCACAGATAAATTTGGAATGTCCCAAGCAATGGGCACTTTCTAATTGGAGCCAGAAATGTCATTGGGAGTTTTTGGATAAAAAATCAAAATTGGTGGCTGACATCATCAGGAAGTAGGAGTATATTGATTCCCATGTATGTTTTGGTATGTTTTTTACGTGAAACGTTTTTTTTAGTAACTGTTAAGTAAATTCTTGAATTCCTATGCAGAAAATGGTACTGTTTTTATGTGGAATAGTCTTGTATTTTTTTTTAAATTAATCTCTTCATTACCTTTCACAATTGAAAAAATATTATTTTGATTCTTGATTTTTCATTTTTGGCCCAAATTTTTTTTGCTACACTAAAAAAATTTGGGGGCAAAAATGAAAAATAAAAAATTGAAATAATATCACTTTCATTTTCAAAAGGTAATTTGTCAATTGAAAATTGGATCTTTTTTGTATATTTTGACATCTGATGATATTTTTTGTATCTTTGCAAATGCAAAAAAAGAGTAGGAGTAGAAATTTTCAGAAGTTTGAAAATTTGCAAAACAAATTGGGAGACAAAGCAAACAGGTGCTCAGGGAAGGGATCCAAACCCAGAGGTCTGAATTCATTACTTCATGCATAGCTTTCATTGTGGATAATTGGTGAAAAGTTTTCCTTTACAAATAACATCATTTTTTCTATATATATGGATAATAAATATATGTACTATATCATTAGTATAAAATATATTTGACAATGTTCGTAGTAACTATACAACAGTGTTCAGATTAAAACACAACAATGTTAAAAATCTAACGACAATATATGAATTTATAAATTCTGAAAAATAAAACATTATCATTGATATTTTTACAATGACAATGTTAGTTTCCCTAAACCCAGTAGTGCAAGCTACGCTTGCACTGCTGCAAGATATATTTCCTTCATACAGATGAGGGTCAGACTAACAGACAAAAATGTGAGGAAAGCAAAGAAGTCTTTCCTGCAAACACATCACAGGACCAAGAACAAGCGAGCAGCGAGTGCAACTTAAGATGCACTGTCAAGGACAAGTGCAAAAATCCTAGGTAAAACCTTAAAGCAGCCAAAATATCAAAGACCCACCATGACAATGAGCTTTTCATTCTATTGCCTCCATTTGATAGAAACATCCAATCAAATGAGGTAAGGCAGTGGCACAATATGCCACAGATGGATCTCAAACATACGTGGGATCCAAACAAGATTGACCAAGGGTCAAAAAGCAATGATGAGTTGGCCATCATTGGTGACCTTTAGAACAAACCCAAAGATGAAGCTCAAGGGAAGCAAGGAGAGGAGACAAGAGAATGGAGGACAAGACAATGAATCAGTTAAATTGTCTCATTGTTTGTTCAAATGGTTGAAACAAAAGCAAAAAGAATTCAACTTCAAAACTAAACCCTATCTCAATCGACTTTCCAAGTCCACTTCATCTTCAATCAACTACAAAAGTTAAATAAACACATAATCATTAATGACAGACTCTTAACAACAGACAAATGACAGGCCCCATATGTTTCTACTTACAGTGGTAATATTTCTACGTATTATACTACAGTAGAAAATATTAATGTATCATATTTTATTGAAAACAATGATATTATTTATAAATGCAAGAATTTGCTGAAATTTCCACGGCAAAATACATGCAGGGTTTAGGCATAGTGATAAACACCCTGCCGTGGGTGCAGAGCAAAGCTTTTAGGTCCCCGGTTCGATTTTTGCTTTTTTGTGCTCCTCATGCGCAATTTTTGCACTCGCGCACGTGCGCGTGATGACGTCATTTTAACTTTTTTAGCTGTAACCAAAAAGATGATTTTGCGAACCCCAACCTTAATTGAATTTCTGTTTGATTACAACTCAAAATTCTTACTCCCTCCAAAACAAAAAAATGAGGGTTAGGGTTATTTTTTCGGACGTTGATTCTTTGCAAGCGAAGAATAAACGCCCGAAAAAATAACTCTAACCCTCACTTTTTTGTTTTGGAGGGAGTAAGAATTTTGAGTTATAATCAAACAAAGCTTCAAG
>JALLOT010002136.1:0-13330 GCA_036939595.1 Thalassiosira livingstoniorum | reverse complement strand
CAACACAAAAGTACCTATGTATTGTACCTATTTTTTTTTGGTGTACGTGATAACACTAGCAAGAAGAAAGAATAGTGCTCATATTACTATTTTTTTGTTATTACTTTTAGCGTTGTCATAAAGCTTTAAGCATGCCCCAATGACCTAATAAGTTGATGAAGTGAACATGCAAAGCTCTATGATTGGAACAATAATACAAGTGCAACCACAAAAGCAAAGGGCATCCAGTGATGGCAAGTATATTGATATCTTGCACTCCTCTGACTCCAAAAAGTAACAAGAATCAATCGATGAGTAGACTTTGCCGGCATCCCATAATCCAAGGCTTACTCAAGCTGATTTTTGCGGTGGACCTGTTTGGTTCAAGGGGGTTTAACTCCTTCCGTCCTGTCCGGAACTAACGTATCCGTTGTTCGATGTTAGATGTAGGTCCAAGAGAATTTCAATAAAAACGTAACGTTTGTTCTCACCCTTTTATGCTAAAACAACAACCCATGTTTCGCATTTAGACTGTGACGTTGGACCGTGGTGAATGAAGAGACACACAATCAGATGATGAAATAAAACGTAATTACACTAGAGCAAAAACATTGATGCCATTAATCAATCCCCAACAACAACAGCGAAAATACGGCCAAAGGCCACTCACCAGAATCAAGCTCCCAGCTACGGAGTTCACGTGGTAGGATTGTTGATGTAACCAACAAGCTGTTTCTTACAATTTTGTAAAAAGTAGAAAGGAAATGGCTCGACCTCAACCCTACCACATCAAAAATTTAAGTGCTAACAGGTTTTTAATCCTTATTGCAAATTGCACTATTGCAATCACCCGTTTAAGGACCAGCTGCTCTCAAAGATGGCAACCCATTTGACAATTTCATGAATCAGAAGATGAAAAATCATGAGGCGGAAGTGTTGAAAGAGACACTGATAATTCACACCAACCAAACAAAGAAATCAACCCCACAAGAACTTGCCGGACAACGCAAGAACTGCAACTGCAACAATCAACAGGCTAACGCTTACCTCCATTGGAGGTGAGACAACAAAACAGGAATCCCTTACTAATCAATAAGCCCAATTACTAGTGATGGATCTCTGAACCGGCAATTGCCGCCGATGCTGCTTGTTCCACACCATCCATTGTGCTTGCTTGATCTGAGCTTGCTTGCTTGTTTCATTTTGATCGATTGTCGATAATGAAGACATCATGATAATGTGTGTAGCGTAAATCCTGGTGGAAGGTGGAAGCTTGGAAGGATGCAAGTACTGGCTACGTAGAACATATACTAATTCCTATGTAAAAATGAAACTTCAAGAATATCTTATTTCGTCAATTCCACATGCTAGAGCTGCAATCTACTCTTCACAGCAATACTAAACATGCATTCAAATCGGCCAAAGCTCCAATATTGATCGGATTCAGCATGTTGTGATAGGGTGACCTGGCAGACAGCCAAAACACATTGCCAAATTGTTGCACTGGTGTCCAGATCACAAATTCCTGCTCAAATGCCATATGAATCATGGGAGAAAGGTGCAAGAGATGGTAGAACTGCAAATACTGACAACATCCAAACTTGGTGGGAGTGTTTCGGAAATGCTATGTGTGGTGAGAGAGAAGAACATGAGCAAAGAAATGCTAGAACAGGAGGAGAAGACAAAGTTCAATCAACAAGCCAATTCACCATCTTCAAGTCCGGATGGACAACCCACCCCTTTATTATTTTAAAGGGTAAGCCACCTAAAGATGGGAGGCCTCCAAGAAAAGAAACAATCACTTACAGAATTTTGAACATCATCCCTGATCAATGGGGCAATCACTATCCTCCCTAGAAAATCCATGATCTCTATCTCCAAGACTGCCAATTCCAATGCAAAGCTAACTCTCCAAGCACTTAATGAGATGATTCTCCCAGACATGGAAGTCCATGATGGCAAGATTGATAAAAAATTCTGCTTGCTTTGTGACATTTTCAAGGTTCACAGTACAAAAGATGTGAAAGATGTCACTACAAAAATGAACTCCATAGACTTCCTGACTTCTTTATAAAGGTAGGAGGGATCACTCCCAAGACACAGCCCCTCAATATAGCAGTGAACAAGGCTTTCAAGGATTATTTCTGGGGCCTTTTTGATGAGTGGTGCCTCACCGCTCCAATGAATCCACAAACAGATAAACCTATTCCCCCCTCTTGCCAGCTCCTATGGAACTGGGCTGTTCAAGCTTAGGACAAGGTACTGGAGGAGTTTGTCAGGAAGGCATGACAAGCAGCTGGTTATTATAACATGGAAGAGCTCAAGTTTGTATGAAAGAATGGAGATCTTGTTAATTATAACTCAAGAGCCATGGCACAAGAAATTGAAAGGATTACTGGGATGGAGGCAAATGCCAATTCTTGAATCAAGAGAATGACAAAGAGCCCAAGTTTCCAGACAATGGTTGCTCTGACAATGAATCCTCTGTCAATGAGGATGGAGCTGACAAAGATGATGGCAATGAGGAATTCCTTTTTAGGGATTGATTTCTGAGAGGAAATGTTGGTGACCACTCATCAAGAGGGAATTCAACTAAGGAAGAAAACCACTTCATTTAATGTGCAAAATTGTAGAAGATAATATCCTGAACTTATAGATTCAAAGTGTCTATGAAAAAAAATTGTATATACCAAATTAACATAGTAGGTAGATTGTATGCTGATGCAGTAAATGACTCCTGCAGACTTTATCAGGACTGGAAAGCAATTGAAAAATGGAGACACGCTGGTAAAAAAGTTAAAAGAAGCTCCAACATAATTGTGCTCTTTTACTTTCTCTTTTATTTGCTTCTGGTGATGTCATTGTTGTCCATGGTGCCTTTTGCTGCACTAAGGTGCTTTGCTTGAGCAATGTCAAGCCATATGCAATGAACACTGTGTGTGTTATTGAATAAAAATTGATTCTTATTGATGATGATGATAATAGGCTCAAAAGATTTTTTCCCCCAATCATAAATAATTGAAAACACTCCATACTTACAATACTATGGTAGAATTTTAAGTCCGGTTTGAACAATTTCCTAAGCTGGTTTAATAAGTTTCTACTTCAATTGTGATCATTATTAATATAGTCTTATTTGGTTTTGCCATCAGTTTTAGCTAAATTTTATTCCAAGCTTGATTTTCAAAAACCAAATAAATGGGCCTGTTTGTTTGAAATTGGTATAAAAACAAGCATGGATAGTTTTCTAAATATGAGCCCGGATCCTTTTCACCATTAACTATGGTACCTAAATAATACAGATTGCAAAAAATAAATCCTCCATATTGTATGAAATATATATAGGAAATTGAATCAGAGTTACATGATTTATAAAAAAGTACTGTAATTGATGATGATTTTGCTGTTTTGAGGTTAAGTTTGATTATAATGATATTATCTCAGTCACCATTCATTATTTTTTCTTGAAAATTGTATAAACCAAAAGTTTGCTTTTACCTTAATTGTCTAATGGCTGTAAAACAGAAGTGAAAAATGTCTACTCCTATTATTTCTGATGGAGATAATAACTACACAAGTCTGTTGGTTGTCTTAGCAATTCAAGACTACAGTTTGTACAAGCACAATAAGGTAGCTAATTAGTACAATACTACTACTAGTAGTACCTATTACTCAAACATACAATATATAAAAATTGAAAAAATCAAAATGACGCGCCCTCTGAAACAAATCAGGAAAAAGTGTTATCGGAACTTATCGGAACCAGGGAACCTTGAAACACTGCTGTGCCTGACCACAGAACATTGACCATCCGTCCATATTTTTTCAGCACGTTTAAAATCCTCCTCTTACTCTCTAATATTATCAAAAAAAAGGTTTCATCCCACTTTGTTAATATCCCTTATTTGGTATTGGCAACTTGGAATATTTTCTGATTTAGCTTGATGGAAAAAGTTATTCTGACAGGTATTTTACTTGAAAACTAATACAGAAGATCATTGTACTTACATCCTTTTGAAGGGTATTTTGGATCTGAAGACTTTTATTCATGCCAATCTTTTGTTTTCTGTCATGATTTATTGTGTGAGTCGCCAATTTTTGTATAAAAATTTTACAATAGTGTTGGCAGGCAATAGAAACCACAGACAATGTCTGCAACCTGCAACAACCTATTGCTATGAAACTCTAACATTTGTAGCATCATATTAATTATGTTGACAATAGCTTTCAAAGATAGACTTTGTGCCTTATGTTTAAACTTATGATTAAAATGAGATAATTTTCAATGTAGCTGGGGCTGACTGCTGCCAATTCCATCTTTGGTCGCATGAAAAGGAAACAGCATGATGGTCATTGTTGAGCTTGTCAACTTAGTGCCAGTGCCTTGATTTAGATGAGCTCAAAGACTTGATACATTCACTTTACAGAAGCAATGACACCAACATCTATTGCCACTCTCTCAAGGCTAAATCCAGAAAGAAGGGGCCTGTCAATGCCGTCAATTGGCCACAATGCAGTTATTGTTTACAGTGCATAGATCTTTGTTTGAACCATGTTTCTGGTGGCAGAAATTGTTTCCCTAATTGAGAGTTGTTAATTGACAACCATTTGTGACTTGATATGTCATTGTTGTTTGCATGTTTTCTGAATTAGTGCCCAAATCCATGGTCAAGTACAAATCATTTTTTGATTTTACATTGAATAGTACCCAAGGATACACTAGACTTACCATACAGTCTGTAGGGATACTGCAAAAATATACCATTTGAGCTAAATTGGAATGGGGTTAAAACAAGTAAGAACAAAGTTTTGCCATGCTGTATTTAAGGCATAATTTGAGCCCCTTCCAATAAATTTTACTCAACATAACCTGATATCTAAAAAGCGTGTAAAAAAAAATAATCAGAATATGTTCCACCTACTTTAATAACCAGATTATTCAACAAAAAAACTAACCTTTAAAAGTGACTATGATGTGATTTTAATACAATGGAATTCAATAGTTGAACAATTCCTATTGAAAATGATTAAAAAGTGAAACAATTTATTCAATTGAGAAAGACTGAAAACATAAAAATCTAGTGATTTTGCACTTATTTTCTTGTACTTATCTATCATGAAGGTCCAACAAATGGAACAAGAACTCAGTATAAAAGAAAAATGTCTACTCTGATAATGGTGGAAACATTCTTTCATGACTTACTCTTTGTGGATGTTTTTGAGAGTTGAATGCTGCACATCTTCAAGCATGAGAACAAAATTCAAATTTTATGTATATCTGGAAAAGACAATATGATGTGGTGGCTAGAAAATACCCATCAGTTAGAAAATGCCAAATTTTGTTTCCTCATAGTTTTGATGACAAACAAATCATTAGTGCATATTTATTGATTTTGGATTTCTAATTCATCAATTCTCCTCCTGTTCTGAATTATCCTTTTACTGTGAGCTATACAATGAAATGGTAACTTCCTGATAAACAGAAGAGCATCATAAAGATACATTGAAAGCCTGAAGACATGACAAATACAACAATATGTTTGATATAAATTGAGCATCAATGTTAGTTAGTTGTGCTTACTTTGTACTTTCATAGTTAAAAATCATATATTGAAAGGATCTAAATAATTTTTCCTTGTTTATATTACAAATAAGTCAATTCATTGATAGTTGGTGCAAGGGATATTTTGGAAATAAGATTCAAATTTTTGGACATGGGTAGTTTTTGCAATTCACTGACATGTACAGTAAATATTTACTGTTTATGGCAATCCCAATAAATCTCCTATTGCTATTGTGGGGATGCAAAGCATGGGCTCTCAAAGAATCAAACCTGAATAAATTGAATGCGTTCCTCCACCGCTCAATTAGAAGAATTGTGAGAATCAACATGAAAGAAGAAAAGGAAAGAAAAATCACAAACCAATTCTTGCATAAAAAATTCTACAACATACCGAATATCTGCAACAAAATAGCCACAAGACATATGACCTACATTGGAAAAGTTGTTAGAGAGCCAAACCATCACCCCCCAAAACACCTCCTCACTGCCTGGAGTAGGCATAAAAGACCAAAGGGAGGCATTCTAACAACCAACAAAAATTCATTAGTCAAAAGTCAGCATCTTCTCCTACCAGAGGAGATGCTAGGATGCAAAGATTGCAGCCTCTCAAACTGGATCCACATTTCTAAAGACAAGAAAGAATGGAACTTCAGAATTGAGAAACTCAAGCACCCAAAAGTAAAAATTAGACAACCACAAACCAGAAGTACCAGAACAAACACACAACAAAGCAACAAAAACTTCCAAACACCACTACCATGCAACAACTGTTGTTATTATGAAAACCCTCCCTCACCTTTCTCATTAAACTACCTGGATAGCTAACCATCACCTTGATTCTCACACCACCACAACAACTGCACACCCAACTCAGAGAGTGACTCCTCATCCAAAGATTCATTTTCCTACACACCCAGCCCACCACCACCCCTCACCCTCACCTCCTAGAAGAAATAGAGAGAGAACAAGAGGACAAAATGAGAGAAATAAAAACAGCAAATATAGTAAGAGAAACCAGGAAAACACAGAATACAACAAAGCCTTGCAAATGTTGGGTCTCTCAAGAAATGCAACAGAAAGAGAAATTAAAATAAGATTTAGACAGCTATCAAGAATCTAACACACTAACGTTCACCAACCAGACTGAACAGGCCTTTCCCCCCAACAAGCTCAATAGAAATTTCAAGAAATCAACAATGCTCAAGAGCTACTAAGGAGAGATGCTTAAAAAGCTCACTTCCCCCCTTTCATGTAAAAACACCCCACAAAACTCATAACAAATGCCTCAACTTTATATTTTAGAAAAAAAACATCCCTCCACAACACTTCATCACCATCTGTCTACAACCCGGACCATCCAACTAATCCATCCCATCATCAATAACAACCGCAACCCCCACGGCCTCTTCCTCCAATGCACCATCTTCTCCATGCTCCACCCAATACCCCTCCTCAACCTAAACCAAATCCTCATCGGGGTTTCCCCCGTTGCTCCAATATCCCAACTCTTTGCGCAGGGACAAATGCCTATCAACATGAGCCATCACTCTCCCTAAACACACCATATGCCAATGTGCAACCCCATCCTGCCCAAAAACATAACTATCAACTTTAATTGGATACTTCTCTTTGGGGAGTGGCAGAAATGCCACCCCATTCTTGCTCAACAACTGATAATATTTACATTCTTGGAGAATGTAGATAGCCTTGGTTACTAGTTGGGGATACATACAGATTTTTCCAATGGCCACTCTGTTGTAAAATCCACCCAATGACTCCAATTTGTTGCCAAATTCAGCAGGGGCAAATTTTCAGGCCCATCCTCCTTAATTCTGTTCTCACAAAGAAAGCAACAATATTTATGTCTGCAGTCATCCCTCATAATTATATGCTCCCAGGGTGTGAAATGAAACCCATGAGGAGGAATACAAAAAAAAGCAAGAACTGGTGGCACAGGATAGCCACGCATACCATCATTTTATGACTGGTGCAGTAAATGCACCTCCCTCCCTCATGCCCAAAAGTATGCTTGTAAGTGCTGCCGTAAAAACTCAACAGCTCTAGCATGCAATGCCAGAGAGCAAAACAAGCCAAGCCGTCATAATAGGGGCATTTCACGTCAGAATAAAACCTGTGAAAACTCATCCCACCCCCTCCCACTCAAAGCCTGACACTGCCACAAAAAAGCATAGCCCTCTCATGTGCCCTCCTCAGATCAAACCCTTTTTGCTCATCTGGACAAGCAAAACATAGAACCTCTTCATCCCAACTCCAATCAACCAGGTTCCCATCCCTTTGCTGAAAGAACCCATATTGGCAACAGTACTCCTTTATTATTAAACACATTTTGCAAGTGCTGAGAAGATGCTTCTGTCAAATAAAACAAGTATACTCATATAATAAGAGAGGTAGATTAAAAAAGTGCCTCTGAGGCAGAAAATAATGCTTACCTCTCTCACTTGCTACTGTTCTGTTGATTGCATTGTCAAAATGGTTGTTGACATTGTTGTCAGTATCTTTTTGAATATGAATGTCAACTGTTCAAAATGTATGACAAATGGGCAGATTAAAAAAATACCCAATACCTGTACCCCAAGAAAGATAGAGAAATACTTTTCAAAATCTTTGACCACTTCTAAAAACCCTCCAAAGACCATCACTAAAAAGACCAAAAATTCCCAAAATACACAGTACAAATCTAGGAGACTGCCAAGTTTTTCCTCTCTCCAAAACAAAAAAACAAAACTCACAAAAATGAAATGATTTTTCAAAATCTGGCAATTATTATTTGTTTTGTCTTGTACTTACCATTCAAAATAAGTGGGCACCAAACCCTTATGTGGTAGGGATCTAAACTAATCTAATCTAATCTACTGAAAGTAATCCATGATAAAAAAATTCTTCCCGATTCTCCAAAAATGTCAAAATTGGAAAATTAAGCTTCAATTTTAACTTTTAAATGGCAATTTTGCACCTGTAGGGTGACTTCTCCATTTATAAATTCATTTATTATATATGATACACCTTTTATCAGCCGACACACAAATTAGTCTATTATGCATTGCAAATGCAACAGAAGAAATTGCTGACTCTGTGAAAACAATTTAAAATGATCATCATCAGTTACAAGGTGAAAAATTAAGTATCAAATTTTGAATTTCCTTTTTGAAGTGGGCTAATGAATATAAGAACTTGAAAAAAAGTTTTAATTGCATGGCTGTAAACCAAAGTTTTTGTTTTTTCAATACTATTGGTAATTACAATTTGTCAGTATAAAAAGCACACAACATCATCATCACAGAGGAAGAAGGTTGATATGATTGAAAGATTTTCACACTGAAATTATGAAATTAGACTCACAACTGTTAAGTTTTAAAGAAAGTTGACTACAAAAAATCAATATAAAAAACAGAATTCAATGTTGTTATTTAAATCCTATCAAAAAATATTTTTCACTCTAATGAATTATCTCATTTTTGTTTCATTAACTCCTTTACTAAAATGTGTAAACTTTTTCAGCACTTCCAGTGAAATAATGAATTCATACTACAATATAATTTCCTGATTTTAAGAATAATGATGAATAGTTTTATGAATAAGAAATATTTATTAACAAAAGAATTCACCACTTGTTGAGTAAATAATCAATCAGATACACTGATAGACTAGTAAATTGGCCCAATGGTAACACATATGTTCTTTTCACTTGTACTTGTGATTTGTTTTGATAATAAACAATAGTTCCTATGAATATAAATGTTTCCAAATATGTTAATTATTTGTTTAAGATTTCCAGAATAATATCCTTTGGAATTATACAGCTACTTTCTCTGATTTAAATTGCAAAAGAGATTATTTGCATATTCATAGTCCTTTTTTGTTGTTTTTAGTTTCAAGATTTTTCAGCAAATCACATACCTGATATGTCAACACTATGTATCCTATTCTAAATCATATATTTCCCCTATTCTACTCAATTATCAAGGCAAAGGAAATTTAATTTTTTAAATGTTTGAATTGAAAAATATTTACATATCAGTATTCCTTTCGTTATCAAGATATAGTTGTAAGAATAAAATTCATACCAAAATAAAAATATCTTGGAGAAAAAAGGTTCCAAGCATGTGATAAATGACTCATGATCTTGCTTTTTTTGTGTCTATTTTCATCTTAATTTCACATAAAATGACTGCCATCTAAAGTTGTTTGAACTCAACAAAAGTGAGTACTGCTGTGTTCTCTCTTATCTCAAAGGCCAAAAAACAATTACAGCCTCAATCGCAAATATTCTTTAAGTAAAGAGAGAATGGAATAATAAGATATAATATTATTAAAATGATTATATATTTATTTAAGTTTCTTTATAAATATCAAGGATACAAGAAGTCATTTAATCAGAGAAGGAAGAACAAGGAAGATCAGTCATCAATACCACACCATTTGATCAAAATTACAATTGCATGGACTATAATTAATGCTCAATTTTTTCCTGTAAAAATTGTCTTTTCAATTCAAATGGTGTGATTAAGGGCTGAAAATTTTTGTAAGGAATTTGATTATCAAGCTTGAACTCTTTTTTTCTTTACCTTTGTATTGATATATGATACCTGTGGTTTCCCAGCATGCCTTAGCCACCAAAATGGTGGTCAAAATCCCATATCTACCAAAATTGGACAACAGTTCTGATTTATTCATAGAGACATCATTGTTGTCATTGTCA
The DNA here is from genome assembly GCA_036939595.1 of Thalassiosira livingstoniorum. NCBI lineage: Eukaryota > Bacillariophyta > Thalassiosirophyceae > Thalassiosirales > Thalassiosiraceae > Thalassiosira > Thalassiosira livingstoniorum. The sequence goes on along the minus strand of JALLOT010002136.1, from coordinate 3,068 downwards.
ACACAAGGGGAAATGAGCTTCTACCACTTCTGACTTGGGGTGTGCTTAGTTTAATCTAAAACAGATTGCAACACAGTCAGAAAAGATACCATGGTCAGGGGAAGGCTCCTGCTTGCTCTGTAGATTAATTAGCCTGCTTGCATCTTTTAGTTGGACAATTGATACAGCTCAAGGTGTGATGGCCTTTGAGGTTCAGTTGATTCTATGCATATTGTAATGTGATAGTATAGTTATGTCTTAGAAGGCATTCATTTCTGCTGTTGTGTCTGCCATGGTGGAGAATGGCACTATGGCTGTGGCCCCTTGAGGTGGCATCATTCATTGTCCGTAGCTCCATAAGTAGGATCTAGTAGTTAAAAATAGCCAATTTTTTGCCGAACAAGAAATTTTCGTCTGAAAATCAAATTCAACATAGCAGAAAGAGTAGTAATCATATTGTAGTAGGAGTACACATTACTTATTTTTTTGGGGGACAAAGAAGGACAAAGAATAGCGGTTAGTGCCACGTCACGCATACCTTATTACCATAATTGCTAGTGTCTCGTATTAAAAAGAGTTCTCTTTGTAATTAAAGAACTTTTTGAATGTTCGGGTTTGAAATTGGGAAGTATTGGCAATTATCGGGAAGCAAATGGGAAGATAGAATCAAAAGGAAACGAAATAACAAAATGGACAGCAGAAGAAAAGAAGTAGAGCAATATTACTCTTTCTTTTTGGCACATTTTAATTTTACAACTGAACTGCAAACTACAACTAACGAAGAATTTTTAAGGCTCTACAGATCTTGCTCCATAAGAAAAGTTGTGTGTGCGACCAAGTTATCCATCTGGAATGGTGTCACTATTTATTTTTACAGAGAATATCAAATTATCAACAAAAGGATCTGGTACCAAAAAATATCAATCTAGTTTATGGCTGAGGCTTATCATGACCTCATAGCAGATCACTGCAATTTTGTTCTAGAATTTTGTTTCAATTCACTTGATAATGCTGCATCCCAATTGTATGAATAGAATTTGGAATATCTGAACATCCTTGTGACTAACATTCAATTGTCACCACTTCTTCCTAGGAAAAATGTGGACCTATTCATAACTCATGGTCTAGCAGGATTTTGATGCTTTCACTTTGTTTTAACCATCATATTTTGAAACCTTGGTATTGCTAAAAAACATGGCAGATCAACCAGAAAAAGGGAGCTCCTGGGCAAAAAAATCCATCACATAAACTCTACTTACAAGAAAGAGTAAGAAATGAAGTAATCACATAGTCAATATAGCTGTTCCTTTATTAAATTGATTTCAGCTGTTACAGTCTGAAATTTCTAAGGGGTCAATTGTAAAAAGATGTCAAGTGTACAAAGCAGCCAGACTTTGTCCACTACTCTGACCAATTCATCAAAGACCTCTTTGTCACCAAGAATGACAGGCAATGGTATATCATGATATTTATAACCCACTTTACATTTGCTGGAAATCTGACCAAGTTAAATAATTTTATACCTTTGATATCAACCAACACAATGATGTTATAGCAAACTACCAATATTGTTTTTCCAACAGAAAAGAAAGGGAATGATGACCAAATACTTCTTCCTTAATTCCATTGTATTTGAGTTGATTTTACAAGTTGTAATTGAGAATGGTCTGTGTTAGGAGATTTATCAGTGATTTTTTTTGTTATTTGATACACTTTACGGATTGACTGCATTTTATTTGTGTCCAAAATAGAATAGCAATGAAAAAATGAAAATATTAGAACTATAAAAAACTAAACCTTTGTGTTTTGTTGTATTAAGAAAACATGCATTTATTTTATTTTCTACATCCACCCCACACCATCAGAAGCCCATCCTTTTGTCTCCATCTGGATTTCCTCCAATGCGGTTGGTTGCAGTTGCATGAGGCAAGTGTCCGGGTTGGGGGGAAGTACACTGCCAACCATGATGGCTCTTATATCCATGCGTCCAGCAATAATACGGGTTTCCCTGCTGATCTCTTGTGCTGGCACAAGGTTGCTGGGGTTGCTGCCACATATTCTGAGGTTGGAACCCAGGGGGGGCATGAATTGTTGCTGAGGCTGGTAGGGCATCATTCTATAAGGTTGTTGGCCCATTGGCATCTGCTGCATTGGTGGTTGGAATGGCATTTGCATCTGCGGCTGCCAATTGATATTGGTATTGTTGTTGTGATTGCTGTTGTTGTTGTTTCTGTTGTTATTGTTGCGACGAGAATTTCTGTTGTTAGTGTTAGAGCGGTTGTTTCCTGCATATTGGTTTTGTTGCATGGCGTTCATGAATTGTGCCTGCTGCATTTGCATGTTCATCATTTGTTGTTGTAGTTGTTGCATCATTGGATCAATTCCAGGTTGCATGATGTTAGCTTCAATGGCATTATCTTTTTCACGTTGGAGTGCTGTTTCAACGGCAAATCTCTGGAGTGTTTCTTCGAAGTTTTGGATGAGCTCCTTAGCCTGTGTGCTGTTGGCATATTTTGAATCACTTCGTTTCGTTGCTTTGTTTTTAAGTCTAGCTGCTTCAGTAAAGAATGCCTTTGCATTGACATAAGTTTTTTGTTGTTCTTGTAGTTTATCCCACTCACGCATATTGTAGGGGAATGCATCGCTCGACCTGATCAGGTTGATTACAATTCGTAGGAGTTGGCTTTGGTTGTAAGGATCCCCACCATCGCTTGCGAATTCTTGGCCCTTGTCGATCCTCTCAAACATGACTTTGATTGGTTTGTTGGGATCATATGGTGTCTTCATTTTATTTTTGTTGTCCTCAAGGGCTTGGTCATCTATTTCCCCGTAACGCCCATACAAATGCCCGAAGAAATCTTACAGGGAACAATTGGCATAGCCGACTACGGCTTCTTTCAGTGTTACATAATACATTTCTTCAACGGCATCCATAATTAGATTTCTGCATGCCGTGATTACAGCCTGACATTCCAAGAATGCATGCTTGTTAATATGAAAGGTTGCGTCAATTTGACGTTGTAACGCTCCATTAGCGCCTGGTGGGTACGTTGGTCCCAGTCCAGGATTTTGAGGGATAAGGAATGGCA
>JALLOT010002135.1:0-12117 GCA_036939595.1 Thalassiosira livingstoniorum | reverse complement strand
CTGGTACATTTTGGTTACGTATCACTTCACGGAAAAAAAAACAAAAATGCTGCTATTACCATACTTGGTTAGGTAGGAGTATGTTTGGATATTTGGAAAACTTGAGATACATCTACAACAAAGATTTTTTGTATCAACATTATCAAACACTTCTGTTTGAAATATCAAATTTTTTTAGAAGCTTAAAAAATCATTTGAGATGATATGGAGAAGAGTACATTTGTGTTATTCCATTTTTAGATGTGCATATCCATTTTTCATATAATTTGAAAATGAAAAATTCATTTAGAATTATTTTTGTGAAACAAACATCCTTCCAAAACAGTTCTGAGGGGATTTTATCTATTAGGAACAGCACTTAATAAATCAATGGTGATTGAAAAAGTTCGTGATAAAAAGCATTCTTTTGGTCCATCATTGGTTCTTAATGCTCATAAAATCATTTTCATGCAGACACAGAAGCAATACATGATGTATAATCGTAATTCCACTTTCACTTTTCAAACTCAAACTAGAGAGTAACATGTACTTAAAATCTAAATTGAATTTTGTCTCTCTCAATCTTGTGATGCAATCAAAGGAGATACAGACAATAACAGTGAAAACCTCAACTACCTAGGTAAGCAAAACCATCTTTTGCATAAACCAACTCTCATTTCTCTTGTTTATCATCTCACAGACTAAATTTCATGGAACCACTGTCGTCTCACATGTTTATCATTTTATAGAGTAGATTTCATGAAACCAAAGATAATGAGCCTGTCAATATACCATGCTTCAACAATACACTTTCAAATAAAATGAGTTGCTGTTCAAATATTTGATTTCATGAAATTCTATGATAATGAAAAATGGCAATGGTCAGGAGGATGAAATATTTCATGTAGATAGGGCTAATAATGAATGGCATCATATACCCCCAAAAACACCTACAAACAAAACCTTTCAAAAAACAGAGAAAAAATAAGCAAAGAACAAGTACAAGCAAAATATGAATTATAGAAGTAGACTATCATGGTACCAACAAAGCAAAATATTGAGAAAATATACAAATGGCTACTTACATATGGAGGTATTGATATTTAGAAAAAATACAATTATGAAGAAACTACAAAACTTGAAATGATTACAAACAATTGACAAAAGATTTTACAAATTAAACTAAAAATATATTTTGCATTCTCGGAAAGAGCCTATGAAAGAAGACACAAGAGAGCCTACAAAAGACCCTACAACAAAACCTACAAGAGAACCTACAACTACAAGAGGACCTACAAGAGGACCTAAAAGAAAACCTATAAGAAAACCTACAAAGAACCTGTAACAGTAACAGAACAATCTAAAGAACCAAAAAAACCTACAACATAACCTACAGGATAACCTACAAGATAGGCTATGGGAGAATTGAATTGAGAACCTATGCACACCTACAAGAAAACCACTGCTTTGATTTATGTTTGATCATGATAATGAAAGCATCATTATGTGACTTAAGCTCCATCCCAAATGAAAGGGAGACTATGAACTCAGAAGAAATGATAGATTAAATACTTTAAAGTGGCATTACTGACAACAAGCATATTCAGATCTAAAAGTATACGTTGTTGTGTCAATATTAGATTAAAATAAATAAGGTGGAAAATATTTTTCATTATTGTCTTGTGATCCAGAACATAACAAAAATTACAACACCATACAGGAAAAATCAAAAGTATAAAAATACAATGAATGAAGAACAACATCTCAAAGCTAACTTACCTACAAACACAAAAGGCTTAAAATTGAAATTGAAACAATTACAAAACATAAAAAGTTCTTGTTCTGGCAAAAAGGATATAACAAAATTAATACTGCAAACATTGGATCTACAGAAGAATCATCAAAAGAACTCATGGAAATAGAGAACAATAAATTATGGTACACTAATTCATCAAGAAGCATGGTCACATGAAGAATGAGCTTATACAAAACAGATAAAAAATTAATGAATGAACTACATCAGAGATAAAACAAAAAAACTACAACAGAACCTACAAAAACAAAATCAACAAAAGAACATGAAGTATTTTGTAGTTGCCGGTAATGGAAATTAACTGTAACCAATAGGTAGATATGGGTATTCTACAAGTTTGGTGTGCTTCTGAAATGATACAGAGTTTGTCATTTCTCTGACCCATCCATTCAAATAAAATGAGTTGATGTTCTAATATTTAATTTCATGAGAATCTTTTGTTACAAAATTGAGAAAGGTCACGAGGATGAAATATTTCAAGTAGATTGGACTAATGATGAATGACATTAGATACCCCAAAACAAACCTACAAGCAATTTCTTACAAAAAAATAAAAAGTAAATAGAAGACACTAAACAATGGTAAATGAGGCTGCAAGTACAATCAAAATATGTATCATAGAAATAGGCTCTCAATGAAGCTACAAAGGAAACTATCATGAAAACACACAAAAAGCTACATGTGAAGGTATTGATAAACATGCAAAAAAAATAACTATGGCAAAACTATGAAGGTTTTGATAATTGCAAAACAATTGTCAAAGGATCCTACAAAAGAACACTAAAAAAGGTCCTGCATTCTCTAAATGAGCCTATAAAAGTGCCTACAAAGAAGACATACAAGTGCCTACAAAAGAACCTACAACAAAAACAACAAAAGAACTAACAAAAGAACCTACAACAAAACCTACAAGAACAAGAGAGCCTACAAGGGAACATGCAAGAAAAGCTTGGGGCTTGAGCTCCATCCCAAAAAAATTATCAAAAAGGGAGACTATGAACTAAAAAGAAAGGATAGATTGAATACTTTAAAGTGGCAGTATCACCTACATGTAGATTCAGATGTGAATTATACATTGTCATGTCAATATGAATTATAAAATATTTTTCATTATTGTCTTGTGATCTAGCACATGACAAATATTTACATCATCATACAGGAAACATCAAAAGTATGAAAATACAATGAGTGAAGAATACCATAATCAAATTCAAACTTAACTACAAATGCACAAAAGGCACAAAATTGAAAATGAAACAATTACAAAACATAAAAAGTTCTTGTTCCAGTAAAAGGATATAACAAAATTAATACTGCAAACATTGGATCTACACAAGAATCCTCAAAAGAACTCATGGAAATAGAGAACAATATATGGTACCCTAATTCATCAAGGAGCATGATCACATGAAGAATGAGCTTATACAACAGAGATAAAAAGCTTAATTAACAAACTACATCAGAGATAAAACAAAAAAACTTCAAAAGAACCTACAAAAATGACCAACAAAACAAAATCAACAAAAGAATATGAAAAAAATCACATGAAAAGAGTGTGCACACATCAAACACAAAAATTGATATTGACTTACAAGTATTTACAGTTGCTGGTAATGGAATTCATCTGCAAACAATAGGTAGGTATGGGTATTCTACAAGTTTGGTGTACTATTAAAATGATACAGAGTTTTTCATTTCTCTGACCCATCCATTCAAATAAAATGAGTTGCTGTTCTAATATTTAATTTCATGAGAATCTTTTGTTACAAAAATGAAAAATGTCCTGAGGATGAAATATTTCATGTAGATAGGACTAATAATAAATGGCATCATAATATAATCCCCAAAACAAACCTATAAGCAATTTCTTACACAAAAAATAAAAAATAAATAGAAGACACTAAACAATGGTAAATAAGGTTACAAGTACAATAAAAAATTAATTGTTGAAGTAGGCTTTCATTGGTGCTAAAAAGGAGATTATTGTGGAAACATACAAAAAGCTACATGTGAAGGTATTGATAAACATACAAAAACATTACTATGAAAGAACTACAAAAGTATTAATAATATCAAATTAAATTAGAAAAGATCCAAGGAAAGAACACTAAAAAAGGTCCCACAAATTTTCTGATTGAGCACACAGGAGATCCTAATAGTGAACACACACAAATTTCTACAAGAGATCATACAACAAAACTAACAACAAACCCACAAAACAACCAATGGAAATGGATTATGACTTTATGAGTGAACTAAGTACATCAGAGAGAAATAAAATAATAGAAATGGACCTGCAAAAAGGGGAATAAAACAATATCATTAAAAGCACATGGGTAGAATTCACCTATGAAAAAGAGTTTGCAAGCATCCAAAACAATCAATTATTGTACCATATCTAGTTCCATGTTCTAATTATTATTTAGTAAGTAGGAGTACCATACTGTACTATCTCCTTGTTTGAGGACAGACATGCCAGTATCTCCTTGTTTGATAACCCCATATATGAGCTTTCACAAGGGCCCCATGGATTTGGAAAAAAGAAAAATATCACAGTTTTTCAACCATTCTGAGTCCAGAAATTGATTCTACACATCTTAAAATCCCCAGGGTATTTTTTTAAGGGGGTTGTAAATCAAGAAAGGACTGAGTTATGGCCTTTTAGGCCAACCATGAAATGGCATGAAAATGGTGCCGGGCTTATGGCATACCCTCAGTTTTTTGTTGTTCTTTCAACACAACAATCAACTTAATGATGGGATTGACTGCAACACTCTCTAGCAGAAAGGCATGAGAGCAGAACGTAAGTGGTCCCATGGCTTGAATCAACTTCTGGGATGAGACATCAGCTTCACTGCCAGCACCATCATTGACAACAAAGATTTGCCATTGTCATCAAGGTGGTGTGTGGTGGATAACATCCACAAGCAGATAAAAACAACTGCAATAAAATTGCCACATCATCTTGATGATGTGGTAAAGAATTTCCTTCATCACCATTGTTGCTGCCATTGAGGAAGAGGTTGTTCAAAGACCATCTTTGTCAATGGCAGCAAGCAAAAAATGGCATAAAATTGGCTTTCAGCCAAAGGGTTACTACAATTTCTGTCATAAACAAGGAGATAGTGGCTTTCACCACCCAAAAAGTACCAAGGATTTTGGTGGAATTAACATCTTCATATTAACCAGCTAAGGGCACCTTGTTATTTGCCGGAATCTCAGCTTCAATGCTGTGTGCTGAACATCCAAAGAGGACCAATTTTTACTGAGTGACACACCAATTTCACTGAGCGCCATGGCAAATATTTCTGTTTTTTGCTCATTACATAGACTAAATACAATTAAAACATAATCACTATCTGTAATTAATTAATGATAATGTCGAACAGTGATCTAGGGTTGGATGTGGTTAGTCCTGGTCCCTTTGCCCCCATCTCTAATGTTGAAGGCAGCATGGCAAACATTTTGCATATCAACACCATTGATAACCTTTGGCATCATTTCACAAGCACTAATGGCACCAAACAACAATTTCATTGCTTATACAACACACTAGTGATGTAATTGTAGCAAAATTGCCATTTGGTTTGCTGCCTTTGATTCAAATGGACCAATTTTCAACGTGCCATCGTCAACGTGATCATAATGAAAGCCAGTGTCAGTGAGAAAATCAACCTGCCAACCTCTGGTGCCATCATTTTCTCTCATCCATTGCTTGACAGCTATTAGTTGATTGTTACATGACAGCATGGAGGTTTTGTTGCAGTGGTTCTGCCCTCGTAAGTGGCAGAGATTGCCAAGCAACCACACCATAAGGAAGGTGTATTAATTTTTTTACAATTTATTGTCACCGTCTGTGGGCGTAATCCAATGTACACCACATTTCATCAGCGGCTGATTGACATCATCAACAATAGTGTGAGAGAAAAGTAAATTGCTTGCCACAGCTGTCATTTTGGCCAAGGCAACCACTTCTATTCCGCCCTCATGCCTTTCGGCCAGAGGGTAGTGCCCTCAGATCCATCATTGACTTGATTGTTGCATCAAAAACATGACAAAACTGAGGGTATCTCAAAAGCCCAGCATCATTTTGATGCCATCTCAGGGTGTCTCTAAAACACCATAACTCAGTCATTTCTTGAGTTACAACCCCCCTAAAAAATTATCCTGGGGATTTTAAAGTGTGTAGAATCCATTTCTGGGCTCAGAATGGTTCAAAAGCTGTGACATTTTTCTGTTTGACCAAATCGGTGGGACCCTTGTGAAAGCTTTTACTAACTAGGTAAGTACTACACAACATAAGTACCTAAGTAATGAGGTGAGTATGGTATTGTACCATACTTCTTACCTACGTCTTTGGCTTGTAGGTAGGAGTAGCTGCCAAGAACGGGTTCCGGCTGTAACAAGATAATAGACCATGGCTGGTTTCCCGCCCATCCTCACGCAATGACGACTAACAACGACAACACCAGACAACACCATCTTCCATCTTCCCACTCTGGTCTTGCGCCAAGCCGCTAACCCCATAACGAGCATCCAGAAGTTGACACAGAAGATGGAGCAAGGATCTTTCACTCACTACTAAAGGCTTGTTGAAAATGGAGCAAGAAACATCTGAGTCTGCAGAAGATGGCAGCTGCACAGTCAAATTAGTCCCAATAACCCAGGGCGAAATGAAGAGGGACGTATCCTGGAGCGATTTCTCCACATTACTCGATCGCGTCGAATCCCTCGAACAAAACGTATCAAAAGGTTCATCGAACGGAGTATCGGAAGAGGAGAGAAAGACTCCCGCGGAACCATCGGAATCAGACTACGAGGGCGTATTTGAGTTGCCAGAAACTACGTACAGTCTTTTTATCAGCACGAATAAAGTGCTGTCTCAGTCATTTGCATTGGCAATTGTAGCAGCTTTTCTGTCCATATTTTGCTTGATTCTGGTACTTTTGAACGAGCTTGATAACGGAGACGACGATAACTCCCTCAATTTGCCAGCAGGAGTTAATAAAGAGGTGAGGCAGGGGAAACTGTTATTTTGATAATGGTGTCATCAATTGTCAAGCTCATTTTTCTTGTGCCATTAAGGTCCGTTTAGCACAATATTTGGGTAAGGACAAATGAAGAATTATAATAGATATTCTCGTTCATCACTTCGGGCCCATTTTTCTATTTTTTGCGCAAAAATTTACCAACGTGTCGTATCCTTTGCAACAACTAATATTCAAGGTGTTATTGTCGGTGAGGCTTGTGCTGTGACAATTTGAGATTTTTTAACGAAGGACTGCTCATCACATATTTTGGTGTGTATGTCTTGATTTTATAGGCGCTTTAATGGAAGAGGAAATCCCACTTGGTCTTGAGCTATTCATCCGTGGGTGGGAAATGGATTTGTTGGATGGAGAGCCTCACCGATTTCGAAGTATTGTGTTGACCACTGCCCTCCGTCTGGCTGTGGGATATCTTTTCCTTTCTTGTTTGTTCATGACAGTTATCCAGGAAAATGATGTCATTTCTATTTTCTTTGACGTGTTGGCACTGGAATTCGTAGAAAGACTCGACGATGTAATTTTTGGGCTAGCCAAACGCGGCTTCTTTGGTCGACACCTTCAAAAAGCAACTCGTCATAAACATATTTTGAGCCGTTCTGAAAATTACCGCCATGCATATGCAAAATTTATTAATGGGGTCATTAGAGTTGTTTACATCCTAAATGTTGGGCTGATGGTGTGTGGCATCACAGTGCTCACCGTGCAACAAAACAATGGTAAATTTCGATGCAAATACATGACAGTGGAGTTTGATGACGACTACTGGGAAGAAGCATATGTCCGAGTTGGAAATCGCACTGAGAAGCGGCTTCTCTTGTATTCTCACTTCAATGGTAGGTACTCCGACTGCTAACATTTTTCAATGATATGCAGGCATACTGGGCATACGTAGACTCATCTTCTTTGTGTTTCTACTCTCACATGACTCCAGGCGTGTATGCTGAAAATGGAACACATGACGGTCGTCCAAAATATACAGAGCAAAACAAAGAAAAAGGGGAGCCGTTTCAACATACCGTTGGTGCTGAGATAATTTATTGCCAAGAAACGGAGTCATGGGTGTTTGCACACCAGCTTATAAAAACATCTCCAAATGAAGATGATGAGGTGAATTTCATCAAATGACTTTTGAACTCGGTTTATTTTGATCTGTTTTCTAACTTTCTCTTTTTTGAACTCAGAATGAGTGCTCGTGGTTACTAGTTTCTCCTCAAACCGAGGAGTTTGATCTCATAGAAATTTCGGAGAGCAGTAAATGGAGTGTTTGGACAGGACGCATTGAGCAGAACCAATTGATCTCAATAACATGCAATGAATGTCATGGGCCATCTGATTGTAACTATCATGGACAATGTGTTGATCAGAAATGTCAATGTGCCGAAAGTGTAAGAAGCTGTCTTGGTCAGTCAATTTCTTTTTTTGCTGATGTACGTAATGGTTTTCCTCTCTCTTTTGATTTGTACTTAGCACTCTGGTATGCATTGTGAATTTGATCGGCCTTGCCAAACTCTTCGAAGTGAGTGCAATTGTACATGAAACGCTTTTTGCCTCTGGTTCGTAATGCTGTATGTACTCAAACTTTGTTTTAATATGACATATGGTGCAACACAATCCGCCCATTTCCTGAAGCTGAGAAAAGTGAAAGTACTCTACTTAACATTCTTCAGGACCCTACAGATGACAGGGTTGATTTTGTTGAAATCTATGGAAGACCAGTTTATGTGATGAGAAATATGACAGGAAAACCGTACAACCTTTTACGAATGAATCATCCCGATGACGACGATGTATATTTTAAAATAATGTACAACATCTCAGACGAAAAGGGTGTCGAGAGCGTTACTCCACACAGACACTATCATTTTGATTTGTTTGACGACGATGATTTCTTTATGTTCAACAATGAAACATCCGAATTCCAGAATCTGTTGGAAAATTATACATTTGTTCTCCAATACACTGGGCGACGCTGGTATGGTCAAATGAAAGAACCAAGTTTAAGTTACCAAAGTATCGTAGAAGAAGAGTTTCATGCGTTTTGGTCCCAATCCTACGCCGACAACTCAACGCTTCTAGTCAGTGCTCCAATAATTGATGATGGGACTCCTGTTGGAGTCGACTTCTTTGAAATGAGAAGGAGAAACGAATTTTATCATGAAAACTTAAGTGTCTCTGAATACGGCCCCTTCGGTGTGCTTATCCCACTTGTTGATTATCGCGGTGCTTTCTTTTTCCATTGCACTGATGATTAATTATGTGCACCTACTGAGATTTCATTTGAATCATATGTACATAAAATCGTTCCAAATTCATATGATATGAAAATAGTATCTCTCAGTTCTATCCAATGCCCAGTAGATCTACGTGCACTTCCATCGCATCACAATCCAATTTTTGAATGCCGACTTCTTCAGCTAAAACCAATATCAAAGGAGTCATGTGCGGCTACAATAATCTTCTAGTTTTTCTTTATCCAATCTTTAGGTATCAATCAGTACAGCCACCACCCAGGAAGTCTTGCTTCATTATGGTGAAGGAAGTTCTTCTGTCCACCCATCACAGGGTGATTGTGGACAAGAATGACTCATAGAAAGACCAGAATAGATTTTCTACTTTTCCATTCCAAATAAGCCAGTACCTTCTAAATAGAATGCCACGCAACAACCACTCTCAGTTTCTCATCCATTACCTGAACCAACAAAAATCATCATGTTGGGAAATTTGTTTTGTTAGGGGTGAAATACTCACCCATCAGAAAGGTGCCTGCAATCTAATGGCCATCAGCATTATTGAAAGAGATGGCTTGGTGTTTCTTTTGAGATTGAGATGTGCTGGAGTCATATCCAACAGTTACTGTGAGTATGTCAGAGGAAGAGTTCTTACCTGAGGCCAAAACATCTGAATATCTGGAAGTGCTTTTGCTATGACAACCAACTTGTTCCATGGTCATTCGATTGATCTTTGGACCAAAAAAAGAATAATGGTGACGGTTCAAATATTTTTTCAGGTATAAAAGCTTTGATGTATTTATTTCACATTTTGAGAGATTTTTGGAACTAGATGGTATGGTACTAACATATATCACCACTATTAAGGGCCACTATTCAACAAGGGGTCAGCTCCAAATTTTCAAAACCCGTGTCAGATCCATGTACATTTGCTATTGACTTTGGAAAACATTACTACAGCAACACTGGAGCTCTGCTGTAGCTGCTCTTTATATTCTTTACAAGTATTTCATCAACTAAATGTACTTTAAAATTTCTGTTTTATTATTATTATTCTTTACAAGTATTTCAATATGATGTACATGGCTACATTCAAAAACTAGCTGAGTAACAGCCAATTGAGTAAAACAATTTTAATGTACTCCTCCTTCCCTACCATATTCATATTGTCTTTACAAAATTAAACAATAATATGTGTTTGATATTTTTTATACATCTCATTTTTTGAAGTTGTCCAGGAGTGTTGGAGCATGCACACAAAATCACACCATGATAAATTCACTAACTGATCACGCTAAACAAGGGACATCACAGAACAAAATTAGACAATCTAAACATTTGAGGTCCCTTAAAAGTGGCAATATATTGTAGGGGCCACAAATTATGCTCAACTTCTGATTGGAATAACTTAGTGAATATCAAAACATCATTGACACACTGCATATGGACATATAATGTCTTTACTGTGCTAAAAAAAAACTAGTGTGTAGTGGACTGTCATTGATATAAAATGTACAGTAGAATTTGATTCTGCAATAAATAATTATAGTTCTTATGGAGAAAGTACACAGCATATTTCATAGTAAACATAATTTCTCAAGCCTTCCTTTGCATCTGGAGAGAAAACTTATCTTCTGTGTAATTTGCAAAGGTGACACACTATTACTACCTCATACTTCCAAATCCATAGGCCAACCCTCCTGCAGCCAATCATGTGTAAATTCTTATCTGTTTTTTAAACCTTACTTTGCAAACAAAAAGAAGACATGCAAACAAATTGCTTAAAATTCTTAACAATTGCTTTTCAATTGCTGATTAATGTAGCTTGAATTTTAGTGCAAACAAACAATTCCTCATATGGTCAACAATGGAGCAGTACCAATGGTTTCAAAATTGTTTTCTGCCAGCCCAGGATATTACTCCCTCATAAAATACCAACTAGAATTCTTTCTAATTTAAGTCAGCATCATTACTGCAAAAACCATTAGTACCATAGAAGCATATCATACACACTTTTGGAGCTCTAGTCTAAGAAAAGAATAGTGTCAAATCTTTTTAAAAAATAGAAAAGGAACATACTATACCTACAAGCCACATGTAATTCCTTGACGGTTTCTACCAATCCTGCTTGAACTTATTTTCAAAAGAATACCAGCTGGAAGGAAAAAAGACATCAATTCCTCAGGAAGAATCTGTGACACTTTATTCAATATTATTGTAAAGTTTCTTGATGGAATCCTGTCTATTTTGAAATATCAATTGCTGAAAGAAGAAAGAAGCTACCTTGGTCTTGCACTTGTTGTCAGATTTAGCTATCAATGACACCACTTTACATCAAAATTAATGTTGTGGATATTTTTCTGGTTGCTGCTACACAAACAACAATTTTTTTGATGAGACAATTCAAAGGATCTTTTAATATTTGATCATGTTGAAGTTGTTGTTATGTAATCAGTCATAATATTTCAAGATATGAAATCAGATGAACTCATCTTTACATCATTGATTTAATGATACAAAGCTCACTATCCACAAAAAAATTATTACTGATTACCATACAATTTTTACTGTTCTTATGTTTCTTGATAAAAATTAATACAAAAATAATTCAAAGTAACATCAGCATCAGCATCAGCATCAGTATCAGCATTGGCACCAGCATCGGCATTAGCATTGGCATCAGCATCAGCATCAGCATCAGCATCAGCATCTTAGCATTAGCATTAGCATCAGCATCAGCATCAGCATCAGCATCAGCATCAGCATCAGCATTAGTACCAGCATCAACATCAGCATAAACAACAGCATCAGCATTGGCATCAATATTAGCATTAGCATTAGCCATTAGCATTAGCATTAACATTAATATTAGCATTAACATTAGCATTAGCATTAGCATTAGCATTAGCATTAGCATTAGCATTAGTATTAGAATTAGCATTAGCATTAGCATTGTTTGTATTGGCACTGGTATTGGCATTAACATTGACATTGACATTAACATTAACATTAACATTAACATTAACATTAACATTAACATTAACATTAA
>JALLOT010002134.1:0-13336 GCA_036939595.1 Thalassiosira livingstoniorum | reverse complement strand
GTTATTCTGGAGATATTGGAAATGTCATTGATGCATGTTGGTATGAAAGAAGCTGCGAATCTATGGCTAGTGGCCCAGGATCAAAAATTGAAATCGTGCGAAACTGTTGCTTGGATTCTGGCGAATCTGATTCTATAATGTTTCAGAATGAATTGCCGCACGAGTGCAATGTGTATGCCCCATCATCCGCACCAAGCACGAGGCCGTCAATGGTTCCGAGCTTCAAGCCGTCGTCGGTTCCCACGTTGAGCGTTTCTCCGAGTGTCCTACCAAGTAACAGGCCAAGCGTTACGGACTTAGTAGTCCGCCCAAAAGTGGAAAGCACCCTTTCTGGCGTCGAGGAGCTTCTCTCTGCCACAGGCGGCGGTTGCGACGGCGGCTTTGTTGACATGGATGTTCAGACTCTTCAAAGTAGTCAAGGATGGTTTTGGGTCGGTTCATATGAGATTCTCGTGGCTGTGAGAGATGGTGGCGTCTTTACAACACCAGACAGTGACCCCAGTCTTTACACATTTGCCGACGGGTTCGGTACCAGTGAGGTCGAGGTCCCTATCACAAGCATCAATGAGTTTGCGACTGGGATGTATCGCATTACTTTCAGCAGCAACAATGAAGTGTTTTGGGTGAAGTCTATTGTTCAGGGAAAGGAGCACGGAGTCACGTTTAACGTGCGTCCATGAATCGGCTCTCGTTTCGTTGTTACCTAGTGGTTGTATGGTGTTTGTTGTTTGTTTAGAAATACATTCCAATGATCAATATGGGGGAGATATTGTAATTTGTTTAGATATAGCTTCGGCTTACTTGAAATATTTCACTGCAAAACTCTGTTTTACTTTTTATACTACATTCGTACCAAAATAGATGGGTGGGGCATGAACCGATGCTATGTATGTATGTTACTCATTTGATTGTGCAGCATCCTTATATTTTGAAGTCGTGCATATCGTTTGACATTTGGCAGCAGTTGACATTTCCGCCGGCCTTTCGAATCTCAATGAATTCCAGGCGGCAGAGGTGGCACCGAGTCGAGGATGTTGGACAATAAGGTGTGTGATTGGGATTGAAGCTTTCGTCTATTACGATGTCGGCTCTTGTCTCTCGTATCAACTTTGTTGGCAGTTTACACATCACTTCTTATGATGTTGGCTTCATTTTTTCCAAACTGGATTCACCGGAACCAGTACCACTATTAGACCCAGACCCTGCACCTTCCGCATCAAGGTTGGAACCAAGAACATCAGTCAACCCGCCAAAGATATCGCCACTAGGTAGAAACATACGATACTTGAGACGCCACTCGAAATTAAGGAAGGCCTCCTGGAGATACATACGATGCATAGGATGGGTACGATGCGGTACGATGCGGTACGATGCGGTACGATGCATGACAAGGATTAGAGACATCGTCCTGCGGTTCATGCAACGTACGAGAAACATGAGATGCTATCAGATGCAAGAGATGCTACCTTGAATGCCATCCCAGATGCTCCCGATGCCGCCGGAGATGCAAATTGTGACACATCTGGACTCTCATCCTGTGACTCAGGGGATGATCATCCATGAGGACCATGAGATTCACAATACACATGAGAAACACCGTGCGATGACCCTGATTGGGAAGAAATTCCCAGAGACGGGTGCGAAGAAATCCCCAGAGAAGGATGAAAAGTAATTCCCAATGACACATTGTGCGATGTATTCCCTAAAGATGCCGATGTTTCGAATGTCACGGATGTCTCCGACATCTCCGATGCTCCTGATGCCCCCATTGACCGACTCGATCCCCCATGAGACACAAGAGACTCATGAGTATGGGAAGTCGGGGAAGCAACTCCCAAATTAGGGTTTCATGCGTATGTGAAGTCTGGGAAGTCTGGGAAGCAACGCCCAAAGACAAATGAGATGCTCCAAGTGTGGTAGGAGAGGTGCGGGAAGCATGGGTAAGCATGGGTACCGTGCTGGAACATGCGAAGTGACCGACTTGGCATCCACAGAAATACACTCCAATATTATATCGTCCGTTGGCACTGGCCCTCGTGCATCTTGTTCAATTTGAACGAGGATCGATTGGATTTTTTCGATTTTATGGGTTCGTGTGTGATACGGCGTCTTTTGGACGCTGTGGTTGCGGTGATTGCGGTGGTTGTGGTGTTGGCAATGTTGGCATTGGTTGCGCTGGCGCTATTGGTTGACTTGGTTGAGTTTTGGTTGTATTGTTTGCATTGCATGCATTGGCCATGATGGAACCTTTGACTGATCCCGTTGCTTTTGTTCCTCCAACTGCTCCGATGGCTGTTGTTGGTCCGTTTCCTGTTGTTTACGTTGCTGATGCAACTTCTCCTGCCGTGCATGCTGTTTCAATTCTTCTTCTAACTTCATTTGCTCACGCCATACACGGTCATCTCTCTTATAATGCTGACCTTGCTGATGAAACTGATCTTCCATTAATTGCTTTTGATTCATTTTATCCTCCCAGCTGCTTTGATTCGTTCTATCGATTCTGCCTCCTCTGCTGCTTTGCGATAGGCTCGAAATGCCTGAAATCGAACCTACTTCGTCCTTTGAATAATTCATGCTGTTAGTCTCTGAAACTTCTCCCTTGACACCATCGGATCTACTCTTCGACGACCTACTATCTGACCTACTACTTCTTGATAACCCACTTTCTGACCTACTGCTAGACGATTCATCATCTGACCCACTTGACTCATCCGATTCATACGAATTCTCTGATCCAACTGACCCTCCATCTGACCTATTTTGATAATCCACATTCCGATTCTTCTGCAAATCCTTCTCCACATAGTCATTCTGAGAGCCTACCGCCATCTTTTTGTAGTTTTTATCTACCAATGGATCACCAGCCTGAACTACATCTGCCGCACCACCCGCGCTGCTTAACAAAGCTTGTAGTACCTCCTGAGACACATCCCCTCCATTTTGTCCCTGCGCTGCTAACACATCTCTGACCCAACTTTTGTCACTTTCTCCACTTTTTCCACTATCAATTGATTCCTTTGCCTGCTGCTGCTGTGGTTTTTGAGGATATTTTTCATCCTCCGAGTCTTCTCCGACATCTTCTACATCCTCCACTTCATCACCATCGCCATTTTCATCACTCTTCAACAAACCCAAATCATGGAGCACCTGCGTAGACACATCTTGATCTACTTGAAATCTCTCAAGATGATGTTGTATTCGCTGCTGTAGCTGTTGCTGAAGTGTTTGCTGTTGTTGATCCTTTTGCTGCTGCTGTGGCTGTTGTTGATGCGGTGGAGTACCTGGAGAAGTAGCCAGTCCCAATGCATGCAATACTTCCTGAGAAATTGGTTCTCCCGAGGCGATCACGTCGTGGATCCAACTTGGATCATCACTCCGTTGTGAGGCATTGAGACTACTGCCTGGCTTGTTGACTGTATTGAGCGAATGGGTTTGCTGCCGATCATGCAATGTTTGGTATGGATGTTGATGCTGTGGCTGCTGATTCTGTTGTTGATTATTCCGTTCGTGATGCTGTATAGTATTCTGTGGCTGACTTTGTTGCTGTTGCTGCTGGTGTTGATTTTGATGCTGACCCTCTCCCTGAGCAGCAGGCACACGCCCATGACCGGCGGGGTTCAAAGTCAGCTGACGCAACATTAGCTGTAAAGCGAACGCATCATCATCAGAGGTGGATGGATCATTCGCCATTCGTTGGATTTGTTCTATCATTTGTTGATTTATTGACGGCTGCTGCTGAGGGTGCTGCTGAGGTCGTGCCTGTGTTTCTTGCTGCTGAGGGTGCTGTGGCATTGATTGCTGTCGAGATTGTGGATGTTGATGATATTGTTGAGAGGTTTGAAGTGGCTGTGACATTGGCTGTTGTTGTGAATGATACAAATTGTTATTTAAATTTGACGGATGAGTTTGATGTTGCTGCTGCTGCTGCTGATTCTGTTGAGGTTGCTGCTGAGGTCGCAGATGAGATGGATGATTTTGATACTCATTTTGATAATGAGGATTAGTATTCCCATTAGCTGAGAACTGATTTCTATTTGGAGAACGTTGTGGCACATGAGTAGGCGAATGTGGCGGTGAAAATTGTGGTCGAGCTGGAGAATGAGATGGACTCGACGGATGTGTAGGCTGTCCATTCAACTGTGAATTTGGCTGAGTATTCGCCACAAGTGTGGGTGTTGCAAAAGAATCAGCCTCCGAAAAAGAACCAGTAGTGGATAATGTTCCCCCCATATAGTCACTGGTGTTTGGAATGACCATGTCGCCTCTGCCACCACTGTCATTCCTCTCATTATAATTCCTTCCTCCATCAGGAGAATTTTTGTCGCCACTTTTGTTACTCCATCCGCCACTGTCATTCAATGAGTTCCTATTGTCTCCTTTGTCCCCTCTATCGTCATTCTTCTTATTCTTGCCACTTCCCATGCCGACATTTGGTAACAATTTACGACTTTTGGCCAAGCCCTTCATCATTGGGTTCATGGGAGTAGATCCTCCCCCGAAGAAATCTCGGGCGAAGGATCGGGAGGAGGTATTGTTCCGTTTTTGATTTTGCTGAGTTTGACTTTGCTGTTGTTGGGGGTGGGGGTGCTGTTGTTGATATTGCTGGTCAGGACTGGGATAATGAGGATGTTGCTGCTGCTGTTGGTCTTGCTCCTGCTCTAAATTCTGCAAATGCTGAGGAACAGTCGAAGAATAAGTCACTGGATAGGTGGTTCTTGCACGGCGAGGTTGTCCTCGTCGTTCCTGGGAACTCTGACGTTCATACCGATTAGAAGAAGTTCGATTCAATTGAGGCAGGGGTGGTGGCATCGGCGGCTCTTCTATGAACGAGCCGGGATGCGCTCTCAGTTGCGGTCTTGGTGCTGCTGTCGGCGAAGATGACCCACGTCGATGCTGCAGTAGTTGCTGTTCGTGCTGCTGTTGGGTCCGCTGATACTGCGGCTGCTGGGGTTGATGATGGAATTGTTGTTGAGACTGGTGCTGCTGATATTGTTGTTGGTCTTGGTCATGGTGGTCATCGTAGGGAGCATTATTGTACTGCATCGTCGCCTCCTGCTGCTGGTGCTGTTGCGGTGGCAATGGATTGTGTCGAGGATGCTGCGGTTGTTGCTGATCGTACTGGTTGTACTGCTGTTCCTGTTCGTACTGCTGGTGTTGAGGTTGATGAGACCGAGCTGGTGGCAATCGCTGATTGGTGGGAGGCATTTGCTTTAAGCTTTGACGGAGTTTGCGAAACTCTGACATTGTTCCTGTCATTATTTTTGGGAAACGATTTCGATAATGAATAATAGGCTGATGGGCGGCGAGCAGAAGATAAGGCTCTAACTCAGTGGTGGAGTCACCGTAACAGTTGTTGTTGTCTTCAGTCGTTCTTGTTGTCAGTCGTAGTCGATGCTGTCATGCATCTGTCATGCATGCATCATAATATTTGCGCTGGCAAAGTGTGAGTTGATACATAGTTGCTTGTGCATGAGGCATATCAACTTATTTTGATGTCGCTGCGGTTATGGTTTTGTGTACAAAATCTCAAAAGATTTTGATGCTTCAATTGCAACGAACACGAGGTTAGGCAGGATGGAGGAAGAGTTTGTAAATAGCTGCTGTTCTTGATGGTGACGCCATGATTATTTTGGTGATCGGTGCACGGATAACGCAGAGAGTGCATGCAGGGGAAAACAATGCTGGCAAAAAGGCCTGCTCCCACTGGGCTGCCAACTGCCAACCCTACGTGGTTTTTCGAAGTAGGTACAATATGATAGTACCTACCTAAGTACAATACCTACATAAGTAAGTATGGTAGGTATTGTACTTACTCTATCTAGAGTAATGCATTGCTTACCTTACGTACGTTATTTAGTAGATATGTACAATACATCCATGCAATTTTGCACAAAGAAAATGAGTGTTTTATTTTCTGGCTTCTTTTAAAAAATTCTTGAAGCAGCCACCTAATACTCCTTCGTTTAATCCAAATGAAAAATATTTACAAAAAAGAAATTGATGAAAATAATAAAAAAGGTAAAAGAAAATATTGAAGTACTAGTATTGAATAAATCGAAGGAAGAGTCAGATCTGGAGACGGCATTATTATTTTTTTGTTTTGATCTTGCTATTGCTATTGGTACGCAGCAGCTGACAATAGACAGGGATTGCTGGGTGAGCATTGTTACTTGCATTACAACAATTATTTTATGACACTTAGACTAATGATAAGTAGAAAAGATGTGCGAGAAGAGCTCTTCAAATTTGCTTTGAATTCATATAAAATGGTATAAAAGATTTAAAAATGCTGTAATTAAGTATGTGATAGGTTTTTGACAGAAAGTAAGACATGGACAATTGTGAATTGACAAAAGGATAAAACATATACCAAGGGCCATGATGTAAAAGAGAATATGTTAAGATTATGGTTCTATTAATATTTAAAATAGTTAGAAACTAAATGGACACACTTTGGAGGACTTCCTATTGTGTTGATATATCTTTCTTTTTTAATTTTTTCAAATGCATCTCTTCCCTTAATGGCATTATCTTCCTTCAACTTCATCCTTTGTTAAAAATCTATAAGTTTCTGTGGCACAATGAATTTCTGATCCAAACCCAAAGGAAAAAAAAATAAAGGCCATCAAGAATTCTTACTCAAGATAACATAAAATATTTCCAATTTGAAAATTCACAATTCCATAAATTGACTATGATGATGTCTCTTGATATTACCTGAAATTTATGCCTAGTTTTGGCAACAGAATAGTTGACAGGTATTTGTGTGACTTTGAACCCTACAAATGTTCAAATTTTTGACATTATTGGTAGATATTCTTTCCTTCCCAGTTCTTGAATGTCGGTTATTTTTTAATTTAATCTTTTTGAATTCACAAACGCTTCCATTTCCTCTTCCATCTTTCAGGTCTTTCTTTGTAGTGACCACAAAGAGAGCATTTGGATAAACCCTTAAAACAGGATCAATTTTAGATCCTGATAAATGAAAGTCTTTTGATTTGATGTCATCATCTCCCAATTGGCTTATCACTCTTTCCTTGAAACATTTGCATACTTTTTTATTTGATTTTGTTTAATACATCATTCAACCATGATGGCATGCACTGGCGCTAGGATTGTGATCTCAAAATCTGGATGTGATGTTAAAATATGATGTCTAAAAACACCTCCTTTGATTGCATTGTGTGCCTTGTTTGTTGGACATGCACAGCATACATGAGGATCAGGTTGAATGTAAACTTTTTCTTCCCCAATTCCTCTCTCATTGATTATTCTTGCATCTTTTCTATTGTCTTTTCTCTTTATAATTCTTGCCACGTTTTATCCATACTCAGGATTTCTGGAAAAATGGTGCAATTGATAGTATTTTTCCATGTAGTTGCTTTTGTAGAGCAATAGTAAATGAGTTCCTCAACATCACACATTGGGTTAAGTTAATGAATATCTCTAGAGAAGACAATTGATCACCATTCATGGGGGTTTCTCTTAAGTCATTTTAACTGTTGTCAATGTTTTTCATCTTTTCTGCAGTGTAAAAGGAGATTTAATCAATAATTAAAACCCTCATATTTTCCAATTCTTTACAATGTTTGTCAAGGATTTTTTTTCAGATGAGCTGCACTAT
Source organism: Thalassiosira livingstoniorum (assembly GCA_036939595.1). Classification (NCBI taxonomy): domain Eukaryota; phylum Bacillariophyta; class Thalassiosirophyceae; order Thalassiosirales; family Thalassiosiraceae; genus Thalassiosira; species Thalassiosira livingstoniorum. Next base: position 5,712 of record JALLOT010002134.1, on the reverse strand, counting down.
GGATTGTGATTCCTCCTAAGAGTAAGAGTACACTGATGAGCCTGTGGTTGACATAAAGTAAAAGGAATACAATTGCTACTGCCACACAAAAGTAATTGAATTTCTGGGCAATCTTCAGGCAATAACTATTTACACATCCAGAAGGCCCCAAGAGAAGCAAGAGCAACTGATCTTTTGCCACATGGGCTCTCAACTGAGAAAATAATTTTTTTTTTCAAACTTCCATCAGTTTGATTTGAATTGAGGAATTTTCCAAGTTCAGTCATATATGTTGAACCTTCTTGTAGAAGATTTAGTAGAAATGTAAAAAAATGGATTCATATGCTAAGTAAAATTTTTAATCTGATTCATCTTCCCCAATTATTAAAAAAGGTTGTAAAGTAAGAATGGGAATTTGATCAGGAATTGTTTGTTTATTGGGATTTTATGGTTGCATATTTTCATGATTGTTATGCACTGAGTTTTTTGATATGTCCTGTTGAAGATTGGTTGATGAGCCAATGAGCCAAAAACTATAAAACCCTAAATAAATCTAATCATAGTGTAACATTTTTGTTCTGTGGATATGTTGCTTTGTGTATTGCCTTGAAGACACTCATCATTGTTAGGTTGACTGCTAATTCTGTTGAAATTGTCTATTCTGTTTGAATCCTTCACAAAAATGGATGAATTGGGAGTAATATGGTTGAGTTTCAAACTTTTTTGGAGAAATATATTTTACTCTCTTAATTAATGGTGCATGATTTTATTTTGTACTGTTTGAATATGGTTCCAGAAAGGTATTGTAAATTGATGACATGATGCCATTGATAGTACTCTTCTGCCAGAAATTCATCAATTAATTGATGCCTTTTGATAGGATAGAATAGGATGTGGCTGTTCATGTAATTTAGACCCCCAAAAAATATTCTCTTATGAATTGTTTCTTGGAAAGTCTACAATAATTTGTAAAACATTCAAGTTTGAATATTTTAGTTCTCCTCTCCATCATCGGGTCCCCTGTTCCAAATAAAAACTATGAAGAAAATACGTTTTTACATAGGACTTCCTTGGAATTTGCATAGTTATGACCTTGTACTAGCAGTGTGGGTATTGTTTTGTTGAGCATAGTAAAAATGAACTTTTGTGCTGTTTGAAATATGGCTAATTCTAAAAGAAGCCCCCATGAAAATTATCATCATATTACATACAATACTGATATTGGTTTGAATATTATAGAGTTTGCATTAATTTTAATATGAAACAGGATGTTATTTCATATACTTATACTTAAAGTTTTCTGTTTTCAGCACCTGGAAAAGCTATGCATTTAGCAATAGAGGGTAATGTCTGGGGTTTGATTTCCATGTATGATGCTGTTTGAATAAAAGTTGATCCCCACTTACAATAATTATCTGTGTTTTTGATATTTTTTGTTATTTTTTTGAAAAATTTGATTTGACATGTATATACTTAGATCAACAGGAGAGATACATGCCAAATCAAATTTTCAAAAAAATAACAAAACCTTGTCAAAAATACAAACAAAGAACTATTGTGTGTACAGGATAAACTTTCATGAAAAGCTATCAGCCTGTACTGACTATCTGGAGGGCTAGACACCAGCGTGCCAATAGCATGTAAGGAAAGTGATGGATTTTTAGTAAAAAAAAATGATTTAAAAAAATTCAAAGAGAGTATTAATTTGCAGCCAATATTGGTATTGTTATTGTATTATTGTGACCAATTTCATGGGGGCTCCTTTTAGCATTAGGGTTCTTGGTCATGATCATTTACACTTGAAAATTGAAAAGTGTCTCCTTAAATATATTTTCAATGTTAGCATGAGCCGGATATGGCTGGTCAGTATTGTTTTTCTTTAATTTGTCTTGGAGAATTGTTTGTGTAGGGCATCCTGAAGGTAGAATAAAGTCAAAATATTCATTATGACCAGATTCTGTTATTAACCACAAGAATAATTATGTAACAAATTTCTATCCAATTGTGCTCTTTCTGTAGTCCTCCCAGGACATTTTTCTTGTATTCCAAAATGCTGTTATTATGTAGAAAAAAGCTTACAATGACAAAAACTTAGGAAATTTTGTGGAATACAAGAAAAATGTCCAAAGACAACTACAAACAAAGTCATACTCCTTTGTATTCATGCCAGTAGGCCAAAAAAGGCCAGCCTTTTTTTCTGGCCCACTGATGTGGAATACACAGGTGTAAGACTTCTTATAGTAGCTATTTCTCTTTGACTTAGTGTCAATGTTCCACAAAGATCACAATACACAAAAAGGTTTGCCAATGACTTTTCCTTTTAGAAGAAATTCATAACTCCTCTAACATGAGTTTAATCAACTTCATAGAATTAATGATGTCCTTTTTCAGACTTTTGAGCCCCACCAATGTAAGTAAATACATATCAATATGATATTATGGAACTTACAAATGAGTACACCAAAATCTGTGAGTTGTTCTTGTTTGACTAAAATTGGTTGCACTAATGCCCAGTCACCATCATAGCTATCTTCAAAAACCACATCAATATTAGAAGTATTTGTACAATGGCAAATCCATTGACTATGGAACATTTTGGTGGATTAGGTTTACGTGAATAGATAGGATTCATAGCATTAAAGTAGTTTTTACATGTGTCAAAAAATCATCAGTAAATCTTGCTCTTGTAAGCAACAGATCTTCTTGACCTTGAATTTGATACTGAATTATCAAATCAGGATGCAGTCATTCTGGTCTGAAATATGCTTTGTAACTCTGGATTCCAATTCTCCTATTTTGTTTTTTATCTCTTCTTTTGCTAGCTGATATTTTTTCTATTCCATTGATGAATTTATTGCAAATGACACATAATCAGGTGTTTGAAAGGATTATTTGCTGTTGGAGTGTTTGGATCTATTTTCATTGTTTTACCAGTTGCTTTGTTGATCATGGATTGGAAGAGGGATGTAATACTGTCTTGTGTTGTGATGGTTTTATGTGTATTATTGTTTGTTTTATTCTTTTTGGATCATTCTTGTCTTTTTTGGTTCTTCTCATTTATAAATAGTATTGTGTTTGCTCATTTTTGTCAAGATACTTTTGATAATTGTTTTTCTTTTGTGACCTACTTCTCTGACTTTCGCTTTTTCACTGATTGTCATGTTTTTTCTTATTGTAGATACTTGACAACATTTTTGAGCTATTTTTTTTTCCTTTTTGTTTACTTCATCATAAGTCTTGGTAGTTCTTTTTTTATTGTATTTTTGTTGTCATGATATATCATTGCAGATCTAATCCTATATTGCTCTTGTTTCATTCCTCACTGCTTTTCTCTGTCCTTCTTAGCTATCTCAGATTTATTTCTATTATTGCTTCCTTCTTGTGGCAAGAGTCTTTTCTCTACTCTTTTGATATTAATCCTTTTTTGTGACAAGATTTTTTTCTCTATTCTTATGATATTTCTCAATTCTTGTGGGAAAACTTTCTTCTCTGATTTCCTTGGTCACATTATAAATTTTTTTAATTTCTTCATATTTTTTTCTCTGTCCTCACTAGTCAACCTAGATTTTTTTATAATACAGTGTTCTTCTTCTGACCAGTTTCCTTTTTCTATAAGCTTCAGTCATCTCAGATTTCTTCATAAAGTGATTTATGTTTTGGGCATATTGTTTTTTTATAGAAACTACTTTGTTTTTTATTCTGTAGTCTTAATATAACTTTTTTTTAGTTTTCTGAATATCAAAAGTCACGAGATGAAAATTCTGGTAATTATTAGGATTGAAAATTGGAATATGATGCAATGGCATATGCTTGGTTGATCATAAAGTTTATGTTTTGTTTCATAATACTCTGTGTTTTTTAAAATTAAATTCACACTAAAAGAACAAAATCCATCAGACCTTTTGGCCTCAACAATCAGATCAAAAAGGGAGCAGACCTTGTCCAAATTTTGGAATAAAAAAACCTTAGAGTTATGAACAGCTACTTTAAAAAGAAGAAGCAACAATACCACACATGGAAACACATGCGGTTTGAAACATTTCACATGTTGTATATCATTACAAGATCAGGTGCAATATCAAAAATTGTCAAAGACTGCAAAACCACCACTTTGGGAGTAGACAGTGACCACTCCACTGTTATAGCCACAAACAATATCTTGTCCATTAAATTTAAAATGCAAGAGTCATGCATCACAAAGGGCATCATTGACTGGGACATCATCATCAATGATTCAGAATGCAACAAAAGATTTAATGAGGCAATCAAATATCAAAATGGCAAAAGTGTGCTTTTCTACACATCATTCCTTTTGAAAGTAATAAATGCTGGCTTTTACGGAGAAACAAAAACAAGAGAGAAAATAGAAGGATGGTACGAATATAGCAGCCGCAAGCTACAACCTGTTTTGGACTTGAAAGCAAAACTAAGAGATAAAATGAGAAGGAAACCTGGCAAGGAAAGTAAAAATGCAAAAACTGCTTACAACCAAATAAAAAAGATTGCAAAAGAGGCTTACAAGGAAGTGAAAGCTAACTGGAACCGCCACCTAGCCAAAAGAATCCACAGAATGAATGGCACTCCAAAGGATGCGTGGAAGGCTATTAAAAAATTGGCTGGAGGCCTCAGATGCCACCACAAAACCTCAAGCAAAATGGCAATGAAGAAGAAAAATGGGGAGTTAACAAAAAAGGATAAGGAAAATATGGATGTATTTGAACTGCATTTCAAAAAAGTCTTCAATAACCACTGAAGCACCTATGCCTTGACAGCAAGTCTCATTAAACAAAAAGAACAAATACAATTGCTGGAAAACCCAATAACATGGGTGGAGTTCAAAAAGGCAATCACTGCAATGAAGAACAACAAAGCCCCAGGAAAAAACAGCATACCAGTGGAAGCAATTAAAGCTATGGATGACGAGAACCTTACCATTGTTTTTGATTTCATACAGAAATTCTGGGATAATAAGATTGACTTTTCTGAATGGCATGAAGGCCTATTAGTCCCTATCCCAAAAAAAGGTGACCTCAGCAACCCAAACAAGTGGAAAGGTGTAAACCTAATGGACATATGCTCCAAGATTTTCAGCAAAATAGTGACAGACAGATGTTATGTTTTGCATAGAAAATATGGAACTCACTGTCAATTTGGAGCTTCTCCAAATGCTGGATGTCAAGATGGATTATTTACCCTCAAAACTCTACTGCATTTGAGGAGGCAACACAATCAAGAAAGCTATGTTGCATTCGTAGATTGCAAGAGGCAGCATGCTACACCCATCCAAACACCTATTGTCAGTATGGAGCAACAACAAGAGGCTGCAAGGAGGGGTTCTGACCACAAACAAAAAATCCTTGGTTAAAAGTCTGCACAATTTGCTCCCTGAAGAAATGGCAGGGAACAAAAATGTAGATTTCTCAAGCTGGTATCACATAGCATTGGATAAGAAGGAGTTGAATTACAGGATAGAAAAAATGAAACACCCTACCTGGGATATCAACCCACCACACCCAACAAGGAACACCAACCAAAATAGAAACCAAAATGAGAACAACTACACCAGAGAATCACCAAGCCATGAATATCAACTGCCACCCGCTCCGACCCACAACACGCCAGAATCCCCTGCATGGAGCCCCCACAACATATCCAACCATGACTCCGACTCGAGTGGTAGTGAAAAAGAGGGAGAATATAATCCACTGACCCCACCCCCTAGCCCACCTTGAT
>JALLOT010002133.1:0-13347 GCA_036939595.1 Thalassiosira livingstoniorum | reverse complement strand
ATTCTTTTACCTTAAGGGTAGATAGAATTGACTTGTACCTTAGAAATTGATATGTTGGTCTGTGGATTTTAATGTTTGGTTACCATTACCATGGTCATAGTAGCCACTGTTACAATTTTTTTCATGCTTAGATGCTTTCAGCTTTCAGTAGTCCATATAAAAAATAATTCATGCAATGAACTAGTGAGATGCCTTTCTGGCAATCTGTGTCAGATTCTGTGCAACATTCTATTTATTAATTATATATTGAGCCTTTTCATATTTTTTAATTAAACATGTATTGATCCTGGAAAATTCAAAAAATAATATGGAAACAATCAAAATAAAGATTTCCTCATGAATTCAATGTTGAAATTAGATCATGACACCATGTGATGCAATGCTTCTGGCCATTAGCTGCGTGACAGACCCCTGCAACAAATCACCAACAGTGATGGGAGGAATTCATTTTCAAGGCTACTACCCCTCATTGCCAACAACCAAAACAACACTTTACTCCTGTTCACAGCCATCACAATGACCAAAACAATTGACTGTCACCACCACTTCCACCAAATCTGGCAGCACATTGCTGCCATTCCCCCTGCATTCTCCATTGCATTGACATATTCCCATATTTATCAATGTTCTCCATCAAAGGGATAACTGAATTCATTATTTTGCTGGAGACTAATGGGATAACTTTTGTTGGAGATATACCCTCATTTCTTCCAACCAAGAATGATATGGGCATCAAAAATTGTGGAATTAGGGGAGATCAGCAACATCAATATTTGAATTTGACTTCAGGTAATGTTGAAAATGCTTCTGCTACTGTGACATAGGGCAGGTTCACTGGTTAAATCTGCTTCATCTACCACAACTATATCTAATTACAGCGTCAAGTACAGCAACCACAGTATCTAGATTTAATGTTAATTGAAAAGAGTGATATTCTAGATTTCAAAAACAAAAAAAATTAAATACATTGCAGGCCTGACAAAAGAGGACCTCAGGGGGGACAATGGGAAACAAGAACATATTGTTTGTAGAAAATTGGTGGTAGTAGAAGTAGAAGGAGGGGGTGCTGTTCAGCTACTGACTCTAGAGTAATGTCTAAATGATCCTATTGTCTGGGTAATTTTGCTATTTTTAATCAATATTTTCCAGCAGATTCCTTTGTGTATATAGTTTGCTAACTCAACATTAGGCCCTAAGTTATTGGGATGAATCTACTTATCACCTTCCTTAGCTAGTCCAGTTGTTAGTCATTGCTTTCAAACCAATAATTTACCCATTGTCATTGTGTGAGGTATCATGCTGCTAAACACTTGGTGATGGAGATGGCCATTTTTATCATCAAAATTGACAAATGAAAGAAGAAAAGTAAGGGAATTCCCACAATGGAGTGGCAGACCACATTTGTTACAATTTTTTAAAAAGCTGTGAAAGTTGAGATCCCTTTCAATAAAACCTGGTTTTTAGCAAACCTGTATTGATGACAGACAGGCAAATAAATGGACCTGTGATACATTGTGTATTGTACTTAAGTAGTACCTAGTAGGTACCTACTTTTTGTGGTAAGGTGTTGCTTTCTTGTGTCACAGATGACAGAAACCATGAAATGAACTCCAAAAATGTGATTAACCAGATAACTCTTATGGATTTTCTTGCTACATGCACAAGAAAATTTCAAGGAAGGTTTCTGAAAATCTGAGCAAAACAACCAGCCACTTGGAAACAATGATATTCTCATCAACTCTCAGATTTTTGGCCATGTGAGAAAAATGCAATCAATCACAGCAAGTCAGGCAAGTTTTGAGTAATCTAAATTTTCCTTTAATAAAAATATTCGATGTTTTTGTTTGATTTTATTTGTTTCCATTTATTTCAGTGTAGCATTAAAAAAATGTTTTAAGGCATGGGTATGTTTTTTCTTGGACAAATACATTTTTCCTTGAATAAAATGAGATAAATTTAATATGGAAATGAAGTTTTACTAATTTCTTTAGTTGTTAGTTTCAGTGAAAAAATGGTTACAATGGATTATGGAATCCTGAAAAACAAAAACTCAAGAGATCATCTATTTTTTTGGTTTGCTGATCCAAATATGCCTCAAAATAAAGGGCAGATAGCTTACAGTTAGACCTTTTACTTCACTCATCCTAATGAAATTTTCCACTTTCCCAGTCAATTTGTCTTTTTTAATAAAAATTCATGTATGGTTAAAAATAATGAAAAAAATTTTAGAGCATCAAACAGACCCTGACATGTTTTATCAATTACAATATGATGACCAGTGATTGAGATAGTACTCCCAGTGGTAGTTTTTATCAAGATAGTTAAGATGCTATACAATGAAGAACATCTTTACAATGAAAGCTGCATTTACTAGGATCATTTCCTTGTAAAAGGTAATTTACTAGGTAAATCCAGTTTAGCTGGGGTGTGGAAATTAGCCTTTTCCTGGGGTAAATTTAGAAATTTACCTTACCCATTTACCGTGGTAAACAGCACATTTACCTCAACCATTTACCATTAATCATATTTGGAAAATGTGTTAAAACATTCAAATCCATTAACATAAATCATCTTGAATGAATCTAATCCATGCAATAAACTCCCAACACACTAAGCACTAATGAGTCTAAAAAATTATGTTAAGATAAAGTGAAAGTTGACCACCACCTCTTGTTGGCATCTTGAATTGCCATATTCATCTATGCCCCACACTTTAAATTGCTTCCACAAGTTGGGCACACATTTCAATACTTAAGATTCACCCTATTTGTAGGCTGAAGGAAATATCTTAGAATCAGAGGAAGTCTAGGGTCTAGAAATTTTTGGAATAATGTCAAGCTCCAGAACTTCTCAGAAGTTTCTGGAATATATACATGTTTCACTCAGAAGTTTCACTTTGTAAACTGAGTTGATAAGTAAAACCCATTTAGTTTGAAAATTGAAAAGGTAGTCCTAGCAAATAATTTGAACTTGTTTGAGCTCACATTAACTTACATTTTGATTCTTCTTTACTACATTTGAATTTTCAGAACCAGAATTATTCCAATAGAGACAGAACACCTACCTACTTTAGATTGGTTTGGGATGTACCAATTACTGCAACGGTTAGACAAAAAAATATGCTCATAGTTTACGATTGTGTTAGCAGTTGTCATCATATACAATTTTACAAATTACTACTTTAGAAAATATTGTTTTTCTATGGCTAGACTCAAAAAATGGGTGTTTTATTTTTTCTGTTTTGGTATATTTAACAAAAAATCCAGATCTCCAAAACTAGCAGCTTTATAAGCACTATTTTTGTCCAATGTTGAAAGGTGATTAAACCTTAACAAATCACATATTGTCTAAACAAGCTATTATTTTTGTGATATCACACAATAAATTGAGGTTTGTTGGTATGAAGACCTCTTGGTCAATTTCTCAATAACTAGACATATCAGGAGGGGAAAGGATGTTGAGAAATATTGGTATTGTTTTCCTGAACATGTTGGTATGTCACTTTCTCATGTATGAGGTTGAGCTGCTGAGTAATAAATAGAAAGGTGCTAAGAAACCAGTACATGGTTATATCACTAACAAAATGCTAGCAATGCTCATTTCTAAAACCTTGAAACTTCTGGTTAATTCTCTTTCTGCTACCAAGGATGCACCTAAATATATCTAGCTTACTAGCTATCTACCTACCTATATACAATGCATAAGACAAAATGGTACCATTCAGCATACCTCTTCTACTTGTATGATTATTTTATGAATGCATGTTAGAAACAAGTACTTATCTACTCCTGTAATACAATAACACTAGAAAATTTGCAAGGAAGATCCTGAATGTGGTAAGTGAGCATTATCTTGTTACTTTGATCTGAGTTATAAGGATTAAAATAGTACATCTTAGTCTTAGAATTAATTTTGTGATCAACAAAAAAATTTTGCAATCCTCAGACAAACCAGTATTACCATTTGAATGGAAAAGTCTACATTTTTGTTGACAGAATAATTAAAATGAAAAGACAAAATTTTGGTCATATATTTCAAAGTAGTCTAATACATGAACAATGCTTTTGATATATTATATATTATGCTACAAATTTATGGTGATTTTCTTAGTTTGAATTTACTTGTGTATTGGTTCAATTTTTTTATTGAAAAAAAGTTTTGCAATTACAGACACAATAATTCAAAAAGTGAGTAAGCAGATAGTTTTTTTATTAAATAATTGAGGCCCACTTCCCCTTTTGTATCATTGAATTCCATTGGATTTTCTCACTGAAACTTCTGGAATTTCTCATTTCAAAGCTCTCAAATTCCGTCTCTGGTGCTCATACCCTAAGGAAAACAGGGATGGGATTTTTCTGTCTTCTTTGTAAGTCAGTGAAATCATGACAGTTGAACCATACTGCTGAAGAAGGGAGAAGTAGATCCTGAAATTCTTAAAATCCTAATTTGTTAGATCTATTCTGTTCAAATTTGATAAATGGACTGTTATTGACAACATAAATAAGCAGATTTGGCAGTACAAAGTGAATGGCTTGGGCTGATGTTTTGGTTACCTGTTACCTCTGATAGCTGTGACAAGTTGGAGTTGGAGTAGTCAATTGGAGTGGGGACAAAGGGAGAATATTGTTATGAAGACAAAGATGAGGCATGTTACATAGAGGGAATGTAAAGTTGTCCTGTATAGACTCATGAACAAAGGGTGTTGGTGGGAGATTCAATTGTGATGGGTTGTCCTCTGGAGTGAATTCAAGCATCTGATTGTATACCTGGCAAGATTTAGACAGCTACAAGTGCTGAAGTTGATGTGTGCCTTACCCCTTCATCATGTTTTACCTCTTCATCTTCATCATTCAAGCTGTTCATCTTATCCTCCACTTCACTTTGATCCTTTTCAGGAGTGTCATCATTTTCATGTTTATTCCCTTTTCCTTCATCGTCATCCCTCTTGCTCTGCTGATCTCCTTGTTGTCATCTCAATTGTTCACAGTGGAACCCATATTCCAGTTCAAATTGCTTTTCCTACAGAGCCTGCAGGAGCTGCTGAGTCATATGACACATCAATTTGGGTGTCACCAGTCACATCCTTTGTATTATCATTGTGTCCACCACCAGCAATGAGGTTTGTTCAGGAGTGGTTGAGTTGGTCTCTCTTCATTGAGGGTGGCCTGCCTCTGTAACCATTACCCTTTTTGCTGTTTTTCTTTTGCTGGTGCTACCACTAGTTTTTGGCTTGATGTAGCTATCTTTATATGCTGGTTGTGTACCTTCTTTGATTTTTATTTGGAATATTTCTTGATTTGAATCTAAGAAGAGAAAAATTCCATGTCATCATCCTCCCCAAATTCCCTTCAGTTCAAAAGGTCAAATGCTTTGTCTCATAAGCTGTATTCTTCCCCAAAATCCTCCTTGTCCTCCTCATCACTGCATAGATCTCCAAAGGAGTTTGTAGCAAGTGCCTTTGTTTTCTTTTGCTGAGCTTTTAGGTTTTTCTTTTCCTGATTCTCTATAAAGAGTATTGTCTTTGAGTTGAATTCAAGTGAGAGTACTTTGTTCAGATTCCAGATTCTCCCCTGGGGTAGGGTCCCTAATGTTGCCCTCTGTCTGTGGTTGGAGAAGATATTGCAACTCTTTTTCCTCCTGTTGAATGTTGGTATTAATGTTAAAGTACTTATGATGTGCCAACAGATTTTATTCATCTCCTACCATTGCATTAGTTTTGTTGGAGTCTTTGAAGATAGAATTTTTGTCATAGTACTTGGAAAATAAGAGAAACTGGATGACCTAATAGGTTTCTTTGGTGGGATATACTGAATATTTTTTTCATTCAAATTTATTGCATCCCTTCCTGGTGAACCTTTGTTGCCCCTAGTTGCTGCATGTTCCAAGTCCCAAGTCCCAAGTCAGGAGAGGCTTTTCTAGGTATATAGACAGTGAGGCAACATGACAACATTTATTTGACCCATGGCCTTTACAGACCATAGTCACCTTGAGAGAGAAGACTGGAGGGACTACACTCACTGCCATTGCTGTCATCTTTGGCTTGCTTAGAAGACCTCCCACACCAGGAACAGTTACTGATGAATAAAGGGAAAAGAGATTTTGACCCAAGGTTGAAATCAGCCTCCTTTGTAGAGGAGGTTGTATGTTTCATCTTGTTTACAGTTGAAATGGTGGATGATAAAGTTGAATCAAATGTTGGTAGTTGGTAGTTGCACTGGATTAGTTGGAACTTCCCTTGACATGTAGTGCAAGAAAAATGAGGTTTGTGATGGACAAGAAGGAAGAAGGGGGCCCCAGAATATACTGAAATCCCATGCAGAAGGAAGGGCAGTCCGTCCTTTGTAAAAATTGAAAATTCTTGATAAAGATGAATTGTTCAGTCATAAAAAAGTGAATCATCCAGAGATTTTTGTAAAACTTCATCTCCTGTAATAAAACCCAGGAAGTACAAAGAGGGATAGGATGCAGGTCCAACCATGAGCATAGCAAATCCAATCCTGTGGTTGAAGGGATGTGGGCCTAGCTCCTAGCTGTAAAGAATGCTGGTAGGCATTAGTAGGAGATACTTTTTAGAATCTACTACATAATATGGAAAAATTCATGATAAATATTTATTTTTTATGATTGACCTTCTACAGTAAATATTGGAAAGTGTGAGTAAATATTCCTCAGGTACAATTCATAATATCAAAACAATAGTTACTATCAAAAACTAAATCAAAATACAATAACTCCAACTACATCATTAATTGTTTGATTTGTTGTTGGATAGTAGTACAATTATTTAAATAATATACTATCTGAATACTACTTAGTATGACTTAATTGTGCACATTTGATATATTTTCATTGTCACACTAGGAGCAACATGAAGGGATCCATATTTTGATGGCATCTTTTTATGATTTAATTATTTCTGTCTTTGATTTGATGCTGTATCTGAAAAGACCTGTTGATAAACTAGAGCAATTTTTCAAATTATCTCTTCCTTTTTTCTTGATATCACTATCAATGTTTCAAGAATATTTCCTTTCATTTGCTGAACAGGAGCCGAAAATCTTCTTTGTGTGGGTGTACTTTCATAGTCATAGTATCCACTTTCTCCATAGTTTCTGACAGGTCTTTGAGCTGTCTATCTACATAAACATAAATAATAATAGTTGCTGGATCTATGGAATATTCTATCAACACCATTCCATTATTAAACCACAAAAACCACCAAACCCACAGAATTTCTAAATATATTTAGCAGTACAAGCTTTAAAACAATATTTGAAACTCTGGAGAACAGTGAGAATAACACCGCTACCATGTTACTTTGATGATATTTTTAACACAAAAATAAACAACAATTAGAAAGAAAAGAATGTATTTTGGTTTTTGAGTAAGAATCATTTCTTTGTTTCAAAATGACCCACCATCATTCACATATGCAAATAACCCTGATAGTCAAAACAATGAAAGTGGTATTTCATACTTCCACATCAACCACAGAAAAGCTGAAATTACAATTGATTACAAGTACCTATCATTTTTTGTGTGCTTACAAAAATGAATGGTCCACAATGTAAAATAATCTAGATTTTGGAATGCTTTTCAATCAATATATATAACTAACTTGCTGCCAGTATCATAGTACTAAGGATATTACTTATAATTATAAAATGAATTCCATGCAGACAATATCTACTGCACCATTTGGATTGTTTGTCCAATAAATCATCATCTTTCATATTTTACTGAGGTGATAGCCCGTATTGAAATCCAGATTTCAAAAAAAGCCTTCCTTTGATCTTTGATATAATATTTGAAATTACTTCATTGTGATGAGCATCCTAGCAATGATACCACTTACAATTAAAATTAATATTATTCAGGCACAATTGTAATGGATGTTCATGTGGTACTACTACATCTTGAGTCACAACAGTCCAAAAACATCATTTGTACATTCTTGACTTGAAAAATGCTTCATTTATTGAGTGTTTTCTTTATCCTGGGGAAGAGTTAATTGTCAATTGGTGCAATTTGACATTTATTAGCCATTTCTTAGCTTGTGATAAGTGTTGGTAAGAGAATTATGTCTATGTTTGTTGTACTATAACAGGGAAAAGAATGAACTAAAAATATATCTCTTAAGACTCACAAAACTTATTATTACAGGGTGAATTTAGAGTGAATGAGATTGCTGTCAATATATCCAGCATCTTGTTGCTACTTATTGTCAGAAAACCAGATATTTAAGCATTGGACTTGTTGCTTTTGGTGCACCATTCCTGCATTAAATTGAAAAATTGTAAAAAACATAAGAAACTACAAATCAAAAGAAATCAACTGATGTTTTTCCTAATAAACTAATATAATCATGATTAATACTGATACTATTGGTATTGGTTTGAAAAAGTATTATTTGGGTACAATTCATATTATCAACACACTATTTCCTATAACAATTACTAAAATCAATACCCAATAACTCCAATTACTTCATTTATTGTTTGATTTTTTGTTGTTTGTTATGATAAAGTTATTTAAATAATGCACTATCTGAATATTACTTAGTATTACTGATTTGTTCACATTCATATTTGATTTGTTTTCATTGTCATATTAGGTACAACATGTAAGAGTCCTTATTTTGATGACATCTTTTTCATAATTTAGTAATTTCTGTTTTTGATTTGATGCTTCATCTGAAAAGACCTGTTGATAAACTAGAACCATTTGTTCAAAATCTCTCTCTTTCTTTTTTACTTGGTGTCACCATGAATGTTTCAAGAATATTTCCTTTCATTTGCTGAACAGGAGTTGAAAATCTTCTTTGTGTGGCTGGACTTCCATAGTATTCACTTTCTTTGTGATTTCTGATGGTTCTTTGAGCTGTCTAGCTACATAAGTAAGGAAAGTTGCTGGATCTATGGAATATTCTGTCAACACCATTCCAATATTCAACCATGAAAACCACCAAACCCATAAAGCGGCTTTCAAAACATGTTTAGCAATAAATACTTCAAAACTCTGGAGAACAGTGAGAACAACATCATTACCATATTACTTTTAAGGATATGTTACAAAGAAAAAAACAAACTCTATGGGTGAAAATTTATGTTCTTTTGAGTATTGTCTAGTGAGAAAAATCTTTGTTTCAAAATGACCCACCATCATTCACAGATGCAAACAACCCTGATAGTCAAAACAATGAAAGTGGTATTTCATACTTTCACATCAACCACAGAAAAGCTGAAACTGAAATTGAGTACAAGTACCTATTATTCTTTTTATAGTTCTGAGATGAAAGGCCCATAATAAAAAACAATTTTTGGAAATCCTTTCTATGATTAATGTATCCAATTGTCTTGTTGCTGTTATAAAGAGCATCTTAGCAAGAATACTACTTATAAAATTAGTATCATGTAGACACATGTAATGAATCTCCTTTCATATTTAACTGAGATTAATAACCCACATTGAAATCTAGTTTTTTGAAAGATACTCTCTTAATCTAGTAGTGCCTCACTTTTTTGTTGTGATAAACATCCAAGGCATGATATCACTTACAATCAATATTAATATTATGCAGACACTTGAAATTAATTTCCAAAGTGATAGTCTTTTAACTTTTAGAAAGCTTAAAATATTGTGACCGTGAGATCTTTTAGAACTACACTACATGGTATTTTGTTAAATTTGGTGAATATTTTTATGTACTTCTTTTTAGGTTGATCTTGGTATCAAGAAACTAACAATTTGTTTTCATGCAAGCTTGTAGTACTTTCTTAAGTCATTTTCTGATTAATTTTTTATCCAGAATTGAATTAAATTGATTCTAATTTCATAGAATATGGAGAATTTTGTTAGATTTAACTTTCTTTTTGGATTTATTGATGTAGAAATTTCCATGAAATGACTTTTGTTTTCTTCATTCAGTTCATTATTTTACTGTACAGACAAGCATGAAGCATGAAAGAATTCCCTTTTGGTTTGTTTCCCACTGAAGTAAATTTTTGGTTTTATAGACCTCAATGTTATCAACACATTGATTTTTATTATAGCTATCTTTATTTTTGCATTCTTTAGTAGTCTTTTCATCTTTCATAGGCACTGGTGATCAGCTAGCTTGTTGATAGTTGAGGAGTATTTCTTTGCTTTGCTAAAATAATGCAATTTTATTTTTAAACTAGTTGTTTCTATAGTACTTCAAACATTGTATTAGACTTTTTGTTCTATATTATCATAAATTATGTATCATCCAACAGTATCAACATTTTATCTGTTTTTACAAAGATTTGATTTTTACATAAATCTGATATATCATTCATATCAGCCAATGATTCCACACTCCATTCATTGAAAAATATTAGGTTGTATTGTTTTCTTAATGAAGTTTTCATTCAATTGAAACACATCACATCCTATTATTATTCTGACAGCATTTGGATCATAATAAAGTTAACAAGCAGGTAAAAAATCAAATGATAATATTTCATGTTTATTTGTTGTTGTCACTTATCACATCAAAATGGAAAATATATTTTTGTGTGACCAAATAAGAGGGAAAACACATTAAGTAAACAAGGAAGTTTTCATTTCTAATTTTTTTTTATGATTTCAAGTTTTAAACAGCAAACAACCAAAAAATAGAAATAAAATTTCCCTTGTCTTTATATTATTTATTTCATTTGTCTGTTATTAGTTCTCTCTCAGATACTTTTCCATTTCCATTATCAATTCTGGTGTGAAATATTACCATTCTTTAATTGCATCTAGCAGAGTATATAGAACACTGACATTCTTTATCCATGTTGATGCAAACACAAAATGACTAATATAAACTGCTACAGCAATGCATTATTATTTGTAGAGGTGAACAAATTAGACATTGCTTAGCTATAACCAGATGATAATTTCTGTTTGTCATAAGCTAGGACAGTTGTCAACTGTCAAGATGGAAAATTATGTGATATGTTCACAACCAACCACTGGGAATCAGATAGCAACAGTAATGCATGAAGCCTCTCAAGTCATTTCTTTAGATAATATGTCAATGAGTGCTACAAAAACCAAAATTATTGACTAGATGAGTTTCTTATTTCTTCAAAAACTTCAACTACAAAAAAAGTGAATATGTTATTATCATTAATTGATTTCATATTCCATACATGAAGTATCTAAACCTAAACCAGGTTCTCTTTTCATATGTCAAGAAAAAAAGCACATTATTTATCAGATAAACTGGTCTATTGGAAGACAAGATAATATCTCATATATGTGTTTTGTGTATTTCCTGAAAAAGTACTCAATCCACTGTTTTAGATCAAAACTGTCTGAAAAATATGGTATACTATTTTGAAAGCAATATAGAAGTCAAACCCAAACCAACAAAGAACTTGATCAATAAATGGCATTTTTTTAATTTTCACTAAAGCAAAACAGCAATAAGCCACAGCACTAAAAGATATTGGAAATTTTTGTCATGATTATTGGCAATCATTTGTGTAATAGATGGAATTTTGACCATACTCCATTCAATCACCACATCATCCCATGACCACCATAGAAATTTGAATGATTTCTTGCAATTCAAGAAGCAAGGGGAGGGGAACATGGAATTAATACCATTATTTCTTGTTTATTTCCAACAGTATTTTGATGATATGTAATTGAAAATTATTCTACTACTGTTTTGTATTGCTGTAACTATTATGGAATTTATCTAGATGTTGTATATCAATACTTGATTTTCCCTTCTAAAATGAAAACATTTACTGACAGAAAGTTTGCTGATATACTCCTTTGTAATATTAAAATATTCATGCAGATTTTTGGCAGATAACTGATCAATTAAAAATATCATTAGAGTATACTATTTTTTACTTCTTTATTGCACCACTTTTCTTTTCTAGGTCTATGATGTGTTAAAATTATTTTTATTATACAAACTTACTGTTTATCATACTTTGCATGTGGTCTCAATTGACAACAGCTGTTTTATTAAATTTTGATGTCATCAAAATAATTTCATTTATTTGTCACTGGGATTATGACAGCTTGGATGTAGAAGAAGTAAAGAAAAAATAAACAATATTTAACAAGTAATAATGGAATTTTGAAGTTGATCTTAACATGTGAAATATTTTTGTATTTTGTGTTAATAAAGATAATATTTGAAATGAAAATAAAAATTAACCATTTTTTATTAATATCAAAACTAGATGAAATCAAAGATTAGAGTGTGATTTAGATGTATACTATAATACTAAATTTTAAAATGATTTGTTGGGTGTAAAATTTCAAAATCTAACCAACCCAAAAATGTCAAAATCTCATGAAATATTTTGTTCTTTTGTGAGGGATGATATCTGAGGAACCAGATGAACAATTGGAAAGGTTTTTACTTTAGAGGGTTTTGATACCAACATCATCTCTGGGTCATCAGTTGTAAGGGTCTCAACTAAATCTTTTTTTATTTGAAGTCAAATGTACAGTATTCATCAAATTCGTTATATAATTCAGTTCCAAATAGATTCACGTATAAATTACATTATACTACACACACAAAAGTCTAAATTCATTTTTGTTTAACAAATATACATTAAATCAGAAAAATAATGAACTTTTGTTTATTTTTGGTGCTATTTTTCATGATCAGCTGCCATTATTTGTCATTATTCACCCTGTTTACAATTTACCCATGGATTATCAGAATGAGGGCAATCAATTTTTACTGGGTAGAATTTTGATTCACCTAGTAATTATCATTAAAATTACAAAGGTGAAATTAATGTACCTGTTGATAGTATAGGGCAAATGGGTGATTGTGGCTTTTGCTTAGGCCTTTGCTTCCCTTTGCTTCTATTTTCATTGATTCTAGTAATGTCATATTACAACCTTTATTATGCATTCATATTATACATTATCATAACTAAAAAATATGATGCTCATATCTGCTTGATCATACCTCACAGGTTTGGGCTACATGTAGGGTCACCCTAGCCAAAAAAGTGCCAATTATATGATCTGCATGGTTAAAGGGAACTAAATAGGGTTGAATATACTCATTTTGATGCTCTCAATGAGCTGATCATGAATATATTGTGGCCTTAATTTTGTTTTGTTAGGAAAAATGTCATGCAAGTGTACCAAACACTCTCCTAAAAATCTAAAATTTGACCCCCAAAAATCATGAAAAAGAGCCTCTCAAGATGAGATGAATGATTTTTTACATTAAGGCCAGCATTAATTTACAATCTACTGTTGAAGACATACCCAAAAATGCACTTATCATACCACTAACACCAATATATGTGCAAATCAGATATCCTGGCTAGGGTAACCATATGTGTAGCC
>JALLOT010002132.1:0-13352 GCA_036939595.1 Thalassiosira livingstoniorum | reverse complement strand
AGGGATGGTCTTTGTGGTTGATTCTTGATTTAACACAAACTAGAGGTCTCAGGGATTGTTACTTAATGCTGGTTGATGCGAGTTACCGTGCCATTTCTCTACGTTAGTTGATCGCCACCACGGAGACATTGTAAATGTTAACTCAGCCACAAATCCACGTTGTGGCTGGTTAAACAATTGCACTGCCACGAAGGCAAGCAATGGTGAGTGATAAGTGTGCTTTCTTCCACGTGCCTCTACCCCTCACCACATCTGTCCCCCCAAAAAGTTTTCTGGTTTATTGCTGTGTTGCTTTGTTCTGCTCGTTACAGGTGCTTTGAGCAGTGGCTGGCATCATGGGTCATGGGAGCTTATTGCTTGGCGAAATGGCGGAAAACAAGCGTTGGTGAGTGTCAAGTATTCATGCTTTTTCTTGGATGATCAGTGATGCTAACTTCTCTCTCTTGCGCTGTGAATAAATAAGTTTGGACGCTCACCTAGGTGCAAAGCGCATTCACGACCGTCGGGTACGGACGAACCGAATCCAGTTTGGTTTGGGGGGGGTGGTCTGGTGAGATATCATTAAATTTTTGGTTTGTTTGTTTTCATTA
Organism: Thalassiosira livingstoniorum; assembly: GCA_036939595.1. NCBI lineage: Eukaryota > Bacillariophyta > Thalassiosirophyceae > Thalassiosirales > Thalassiosiraceae > Thalassiosira > Thalassiosira livingstoniorum. Next base: position 12,762 of record JALLOT010002132.1, on the reverse strand, counting down.
CTGCCACCACAATCTAATCGTCTTTTGTCCATTCACTCCACAACAAAAGGATGAAGATACTGAAGCATGGGGAGGGGGAATATCGGCAGAGAAGAGTTTTGGTTTGGTGCAAACTTGCCGCCGGCTTTGTTTTATTGTTTTACCAGCGATAGAAGAGCCACGGCAAGGACGTCTCCTCCGGAAATGGAGCTTCCGGGGTTGGATCCGTGTGTGCCTGATGGTGGTAAGTTTTTGTATCATTTCTGTTTCAAAACCAATTAAATATTATCATTAATTTCTTGTTATCTTTGTCTTTAATTTAATCGCGTCAGAAGCGTGCCATGGAAGGATGATCTGAATATTCTTTGTGTTTATTCTGAGGTCTTTGTTGGCATCGGTGTTGGCATAAGCACCATGAATGATATTCACAATTTTGCCTCATAGTTAGTGAAAGCGGTCAAGCATTTTCCATTTCATTGGTCATCCAATACCCATTGTGAGTGTTCTGATATTTCTAATCTCTCCTTCGTGTCAGTTTTAAAACGATCAATCCACTCTGACTTAAATGATGTTGTAATTGCTGTACATCTTTTAAACTTTGGTGAACAAGCATGAAGATCATTATTTACTAAAGATCTGATTTACATTTGTGTTATGGTCGTTTTCACGCTGCGTGGTCAGTTTTGTCTTGTTTTTCTTGTTTGATTGAGATTCAGAAGGAACAAATACATTTTACAAATAGAAACACTCTGATGTACCTATTGTCAATAATACTTGCTTAAATAACTAGTACCAAATATGTTCTAGAACGAGAAATCTTTAAAGATTGAATTCAATCTTCAGGGTGTATGGCAGGATCAATTTTCATTGAACTTTTAATGTGTTCAATGTGCCTTATTAGTCTCTCTTTTTTATCTCTCATTTGCAGGTATGACACCAAAGCAAAATGAAGCAAAGATATCAGAAAGACCCATTACTAAGACATGACATGTATTGAAGGGAATAAATGGATACAGCTATGCATCTTATGGTATTTTGGGTTTAGTGTAACATAGGTGGAGATTAAAACTCAAAGGTAATATTACTACTCTTAATAATGATCGTGGCGGTACTCCATGCAACTAGCATCATGATGGGTATCAGCTCCTTCAACATGACCAAATGAATAATCGTCAAATGACTATGACTGTGACTATGACTATGACTGTTTTCTCATACAACACAAAATAACATACATGAAATCAAGAAGTCCAAATGTGTGTTCATAATATTTCCAAAAAGTTGTCACTCTTGAACTTTCTGTCTCAATTAACTAGAGTTTTTCTCCAGTTAATGTTTTGTTAGCAGTTTTTGCTAGTAATTGAGTCCCACGAAACCGAAAAATTGCCAAGCCATAGCTCATGACTGGGTAGGAATTTTTCAAAAAAAAATTCAGGATCCAATATTGCACCATAGGTGAGCAGTTTTTTGCACTCAGTTATGTATTCTGACCATTTTGAAATTTTGACATTTTTTCCAGCCACCCTCTACTTGCAATAAAATGTTCCTCTATTATCAGGGCCAAGTTTAAAGTTGCTGTCATTGAGTTATTGTTTCATGGATTGTTTGCGGTTTTGAGTAACTGTTGTAAGATCTTAGCTGAGCATGAAAGAATATATTAAATAAAATAGACTTTCTTGACCACTATTATTATAAACTCCTTAGTCTCATGTTGTTGTGTTATTGAACATATTTTGAAGTTATGAATATATGTTAGATATGTGAGTGTACGTTTGAAATCATTTTTTGGTACTACAACAATACATAATATCACCAGTACTTGTGTACAGAGAAGTACTGCAGGCTGCCCAGTTGTAAAAATTAAAATTTTGTGTCACTAAAAGCTCAATCCAACCAATAAAACAATGGATTCAAAGAAAATCACCTAAGTCAGATAGTTTTCTTACACCCTAAATAAAATTAATTTAAGCTCAAAATTGAATTTTGAACAAAAAAATTCTTGGTAATTCTGGACCTCTGATCAATCCCTAGACTATTGGAATACACACCTTATCCCAATTCCAATGGTAGCATTGGTACACAAATTTGGAATTCCTCTACTAAATTGGTGCTTTGCTGCTTTTTCAGTGATGCAGCAAGCTACATGGTTTTAGTGCCTCTTCTGATATCAATTACAAACAATGAAAAACATCATATGATTGGGATATGATACCAAAGAAATAAACCAGACAAGTATTTGACTGTAAAGACTTCATTGGCCTTTGGCAAGGAATCAAATTAAGGAATTAATTTGAAATTGTGTGGGGATACTTTTGTTGTGTTCACACACCATTTTCATGGTATTATTACAATAACAGTTGTACTTTGGCACCAAAAACTGAAAATGATTGATGCATGTGATTGTTTATTCCTTCTTCTTTCATTGGTAAGTGAAAATGGTCATTTGCCTCGGTTGATTTCTCCTACAAACATGATTAAGAGTCTCATTTAGTCAATGAAATAAATTCTTGTTTCTATACGACAAAAGGGAAATCATTTTCCTACACATAGCCACATTCAACCTTTGTGTATTGTAATTATTCGATTGATTTTACCTAATCTGATATCGCGCTCATCTAGCAACTGTGAGCTTTATTTGATTTAGCTGATAAAAGCAAACATCACTAATATCAATCAAGACCTATGAAAGACACAAATAACAACATTAAATTATTGTGCAACAGCAGGACCCATTCATCTGAATTGGCAAGAGAGGCTCGCCAGTTTCTCTCTCATATATAAGAAATTCAATAACTTCAGCAGCAAAAGCCTTCGGATTTGTGTAGTCCCAATTTACGTAAACTGCCTCATCCTTTTCATCGAGGATAGTTTCATGAAATGTTTTATCCTCTGCAAAGGTCCCAATTTCACTTTGAGAAGCTGCATTCACATCTTTAGGGGGGATGAAGGGTGGCCTCTTTTTGTCGGACACAACCTCATCCCAATTAACTTCCGAAAACCAAGGATGCTGCATGATGTCTTTGCAGCCATTGACTCCTAGTCGGGTGTTTTCATCTTTATCAAGCAGTCTCCGGCAAATATCAGCTGCATTCTCATTAAACTTTTTGCTATCAAATTCGGGATTCATTTCAAGAGTTGCACAATCAATTGCTTTTTCCTTTTATAGAAATTCAAAACAGAAAAAGAGCGATGTCAAAATCAAGTCGAAGGAGCATGAGGTATGGCGCTTTTAAAAAATAATACCCATTCTCTTACCTTCGTTTTCTTCCCTTTCTCTAAACCAAAGTTCAAAGCTGTTTCTGATCGAAACGGATTAGTTCCGGAAATGAATTCAGCCAAACAACATCCAAAGCTAAACCAATCGACCATATGATTATACGACTTCCGTTTGCCATTTTTGTCCCTACGAAGCATTTCAGGTGCCCAGTAACCTCTTGTACCTGCTGCTCCGTGTAATGTTGGTGTAACCTTTGTCGCCAAACCAAGGTCTGTTAGCTTTACTCTTCCATCTTCACCTAATAAGCAGTTTTCAGGTTTCAGGTCTCTGTAGACATATCCACGATCATGCAACGCTTGCAAACCAAGCATTATTCGTGCCCCGTAATAGAGGCATTCCTTTTTGGGAAACCTTCCTTTTTGTCCAAGATGGAAGCTTAAATCGCCTCCTGTCATTAGATCGAGTATGAGGAAAACATCAGTTTTTGATTGAAATGAATATTTAAGATTCACCACGAACGGGCTATTGACATCAGCTAAGCACTTTTGCTCGTTCAGTGTCAACTGCTCGGCCTTCTTTATTTTTATTCTTTTCTTGTTCATGACTTTCATTGCATATAATTTTCCAGACGTTCCCTTTTTACAAGCTAGTGTCAATTTCAAACGAATTGATTATTGAAAAAGGAAGGAATGAGCTGGGATATGGATATGTCTTGCCTAATGATCACTGTTCACAAACACTCACCAGTAACAAGTCCAAACCCACCACGCCCTAAAACGCGCATAACAAAGAAATCATCTTCAACTACTTTCCGGTCTTGAAACCACAAAAAGTTGAGAAGCTTGGTGTGGTATTCCGAGCTCTGAAATCCAGTCCAGTGCTTTTCGCGGACATTTTCTGCAACTATGACTTCAGCTTCATCAAACAAATCTTCTGGTAGATCATTTGAGAGAAGAGACAAATTGCGTGTCGAACTCCTTTTTACTCCTTCTGCTTTGGGCTCCTCATTTTTGGACTCTTCGCTTTGGTCCAAATTCGCATCATTCGACCCATCGTGTCCATCTTCAAATTGTTGCCGCACAACTATAGAAGCATAACCCGGTGTATTTTGTAGCTTTTCCACCTTTTGCATGATATCCTGCAGAACATCCCCCTTAATCCCAACACAGTTGTTCGCTAGAGATGGGTCCGTGCATTGAGATCGTAACTCTTGAACCTTCTCAGCGGGGAAACGCGCGGGGTTCCGCAGCAAATCGTACTCGACAATTTCAGTTTTTGGAGGAAGGCTTACTTTCGACGTTTTCGACTCATTAGAAACTTCATTGTCGCCCTTCGATCCGTCAGAGGGTGGCGCGGCTGGATCTGGCACAGGTTCTGTTTCTGCTGACGGGGACGTTGATTCCGTTGAAGTTGGAAGGGGAGAAAGATAATTCGATACAATTAAGGACGTTTTTGCTGCTCTAGATCGACCACGCGATTGCTTCCATCTTAGAACCTCTTCCATAAAATTAATTTCAACATAATCGTCGCAAGACTCTTTCAAATAAGCCGAGAAAAGAAAGAATCCAAGGGCACGAGCAAGGGTCCACTCGAACTCGAATGGTTCTGGTGATTCATTGTCGTGTTTTGATATAATTTTTGCCTTCCACGCGGCCAATTGCTCTTCGCTTGGAATCTCCCAGGGCAAGACCGGACGCGGACCGTCATCCACAGATGAAATTGCATTTACGTATTGGGCATCCTCGATGGCATCTTGGAGCTCTTCCATGCTTGAAAATTTTCAGAGCACGTTGCTTACTGTTGAAATGAAAGAGAATCAAGCAAGAATTGTTTCACTATCGTACTTGAAATTCTTGCTCGATGTCGTCGTATTATAAGACATGGACTGGCCACTTCATTCCGCTTTTCCCATCGCTCTCTGGTCTCCCCCAGTAGGAATTCAAGACTTGGATTTATTGCTCTCTGTTGCTCCTCTATTCTGTTTTTTGATAATCTGACCAGCGGACTGGATGGGCCCTTGTATCGTCTGAGTTTGTCGGTTGATTTCAGTATTGATCAACGATAATCTTTCGTTCGTATGTAATATTTGTATGATGTCACAGATTTGATTTTTGTGTGTTAAAGTGAAGTTATTTATGCTTGCCTAGCCTTGATTCCCAATCAAATTTTTCTATCAATTTAGTATCAATTGGTAGTAAGTAAGAATGTGCCATACATAAATAAAAAATGATGATGTACTCCTATTACGTAGAAAAGTATGAAATCCGTTTAGATTCTAAGTATTGTACTCGTAATGAAAACTGAAGTAGTGAGTCATGTATGTATTTTTATGTATGGTAGTACGCACCCATCCATTTAAAATAGTACCGTCATTACCATAGAATATGTAGGTACCTACACTTGCCAAAATTTGGTGCCTACGTTTTCTAGCCATTTTTTCAGCTGTGCCTACATTTCAACAAGTGCCTACATTTTCAAAAAAATATGGCCCCACTGCCACATCACATGGCATATGTAAATACCTACCTACATTACCTATTTACCTAAGCTAGACAGGTACCTACATTTTCAAATAAATAATATTTGGTCTATTGTACCTACATTTTGGATTGCAAAAAAGTACCTACATTTTCTATCCAGTACCAACAATGTGCCTACATTTCAAAAAGATACCTACATATTCTATGGTAATGACGGTAATCTATTAATTCAGCACAATAATATTTCTAGACGGGCTCAAATCATATTATCTTAAATAATACTTGTTCCTAGATTATAAAACAGAGTAAATACAGTGACAGTTACCTACGATACAATCTGTATGTTGTACATCAATATTGAGGTAAGTAAAATAAACCAAGAGGAATAAGTATGTCTGAAATCTCCCAGATCTGGGAGATTTCAGACATACTTATTCCTCTTGGTTTATTTTACTTACCTCAATATTGATGTACAACATACAGATTGTATCGTAGGTAACTGTCACTGTATTTACTCTGTTTTATAATCTAGGAACAAGTATTATTTAAGATAATATGATTTGAGCCCGTCTAGAAATATTATTGTGCTGAATTAATAGATTACCGTCATTACCATAGAATATGTAGGTATCTTTTTGAAATGTAGGCACATTGTTGGTACTGGATAGAAAATGTAGGTACTTTTTTGCAATCCAAAATGTAGGTACAATAGACCAAATATTATTTATTTGAAAATGTAGGTACCTGTCTAGCTTAGGTAAATAGGTAATGTAGGTAGGTATTTACATATGCCATGTGATGTGGCAGTGGGGCCATATTTTTTTGAAAATGTAGGCACTTGTTGAAATGTAGGCACAGCTGAAAAAATGGCTAGAAAACGTAGGCACCAAATTTTGGCAAGTGTAGGTACCTACATATTCTATGGTAATGACGGTACTATTTTAAATGGATGGGTGCGTACTACCATACATAAAAATACATACATGACTCACTACTTCAGTTTTCATTACGAGTACAATACTTAGAATCTAAACGGATTTCATACTTTTCTACGTAATAGGAGTACATCATCATTTTTTATTTATGTATGGCACATTCTTACTTACTACCAATTGATACTAAATTGATAGAAAAATTTGATTGGGAATCAAGGCTAGGCAAGCATAAATAACTTCACTTTAACACACAAAAATCAAATCTGTGACATCATACAAATATTACATACGAACGAAAGATTATCGTTGATCAATACTGAAATCAACCGACAAACTCAGACGATACAAGGGCCCATCCAGTCCGCTGGTCAGATTATCAAAAAACAGAATAGAGGAGCAACAGAGAGCAATAAATCCAAGTCTTGAATTCCTACTGGGGGAGACCAGAGAGCGATGGGAAAAGCGGAATGAAGTGGCCAGTCCATGTCTTATAATACGACGACATCGAGCAAGAATTTCAAGTACGATAGTGAAACAATTCTTGCTTGATTCTCTTTCATTTCAACAGTAAGCAACGTGCTCTGAAAATTTTCAAGCATGGAAGAGCTCCAAGATGCCATCGAGGATGCCCAATACGTAAATGCAATTTCATCTGTGGATGACGGTCCGCGTCCGGTCTTGCCCTGGGAGATTCCAAGCGAAGAGCAATTGGCCGCGTGGAAGGCAAAAATTATATCAAAACACGACAATGAATCACCAGAACCATTCGAGTTCGAGTGGACCCTTGCTCGTGCCCTTGGATTCTTTCTTTTCTCGGCTTATTTGAAAGAGTCTTGCGACGATTATGTTGAAATTAATTTTATGGAAGAGGTTCTAAGATGGAAGCAATCGCGTGGTCGATCTAGAGCAGCAAAAACGTCCTTAATTGTATCGAATTATCTTTCTCCCCTTCCAACTTCAACGGAATCAACGTCCCCGTCAGCAGAAACAGAACCTGTGCCAGATCCAGCCGCGCCACCCTCTGACGGATCGAAGGGCGACAATGAAGTTTCTAATGAGTCGAAAACGTCGAAAGTAAGCCTTCCTCCAAAAACTGAAATTGTCGAGTACGATTTGCTGCGGAACCCCGCGCGTTTCCCCGCTGAGAAGGTTCAAGAGTTACGATCTCAATGCACGGACCCATCTCTAGCGAACAACTGTGTTGGGATTAAGGGGGATGTTCTGCAGGATATCATGCAAAAGGTGGAAAAGCTACAAAATACACCGGGTTATGCTTCTATAGTTGTGCGGCAACAATTTGAAGATGGACACGATGGGTCGAATGATGCGAATTTGGACCAAAGCGAAGAGTCCAAAAATGAGGAGCCCAAAGCAGAAGGAGTAAAAAGGAGTTCGACACGCAATTTGTCTCTTCTCTCAAATGATCTACCAGAAGATTTGTTTGATGAAGCTGAAGTCATAGTTGCAGAAAATGTCCGCGAAAAGCACTGGACTGGATTTCAGAGCTCGGAATACCACACCAAGCTTCTCAACTTTTTGTGGTTTCAAGACCGGAAAGTAGTTGAAGATGATTTCTTTGTTATGCGCGTTTTAGGGCGTGGTGGGTTTGGACTTGTTACTGGTGAGTGTTTGTGAACAGTGATCATTAGGCAAGACATATCCATATCCCAGCTCATTCCTTCCTTTTTCAATAATCAATTCGTTTGAAATTGACACTAGCTTGTAAAAAGGGAACGTCTGGAAAATTATATGCAATGAAAGTCATGAACAAGAAAAGAATAAAAATAAAGAAGGCCGAGCAGTTGACACTGAACGAGCAAAAGTGCTTAGCTGATGTCAATAGCCCGTTCGTGGTGAATCTTAAATATTCATTTCAATCAAAAACTGATGTTTTCCTCATACTCGATCTAATGACAGGAGGCGATTTAAGCTTCCATCTTGGACAAAAAGGAAGGTTTCCCAAAAAGGAATGCCTCTATTACGGGGCACGAATAATGCTTGGTTTGCAAGCGTTGCATGATCGTGGATATGTCTACAGAGACCTGAAACCTGAAAACTGCTTATTAGGTGAAGATGGAAGAGTAAAGCTAACAGACCTTGGTTTGGCGACAAAGGTTACACCAACATTACACGGAGCAGCAGGTACAAGAGGTTACTGGGCACCTGAAATGCTTCGTAGGGACAAAAATGGCAAACGGAAGTCGTATAATCATATGGTCGATTGGTTTAGCTTTGGATGTTGTTTGGCTGAATTCATTTCCGGAACTAATCCGTTTCGATCAGAAACAGCTTTGAACTTTGGTTTAGAGAAAGGGAAGAAAACGAAGGTAAGAGAATGGGTATTATTTTTTAAAAGCGCCATACCTCATGCTCCTTCGACTTGATTTTGACATCGCTCTTTTTCTGTTTTGAATTTCTATAAAAGGAAAAAGCAATTGATTGTGCAACTCTTGAAATGAATCCCGAATTTGATAGCAAAAAGTTTAATGAGAATGCAGCTGATATTTGCCGGAGACTGCTTGATAAAGATGAAAACACCCGACTAGGAGTCAATGGCTGCAAAGACATCATGCAGCATCCTTGGTTTTCGGAAGTTAATTGGGATGAGGTTGTGTCCGACAAAAAGAGGCCACCCTTCATCCCCCCTAAAGATGTGAATGCAGCTTCTCAAAGTGAAATTGGGACCTTTGCAGAGGATAAAACATTTCATGAAACTATCCTCGATGAAAAGGATGAGGCAGTTTACGTAAATTGGGACTACACAAATCCGAAGGCTTTTGCTGCTGAAGTTATTGAATTTCTTATATATGAGAGAGAAACTGGCGAGCCTCTCTTGCCAATTCAGATGAATGGGTCCTGCTGTTGCACAATAATTTAATGTTGTTATTTGTGTCTTTCATAGGTCTTGATTGATATTAGTGATGTTTGCTTTTATCAGCTAAATCAAATAAAGCTCACAGTTGCTAGATGAGCGCGATATCAGATTAGGTAAAATCAATCGAATAATTACAATACACAAAGGTTGAATGTGGCTATGTGTAGGAAAATGATTTCCCTTTTGTCGTATAGAAACAAGAATTTATTTCATTGACTAAATGAGACTCTTAATCATGTTTGTAGGAGAAATCAACCGAGGCAAATGACCATTTTCACTTACCAATGAAAGAAGAAGGAATAAACAATCACATGCATCAATCATTTTCAGTTTTTGGTGCCAAAGTACAACTGTTATTGTAATAATACCATGAAAATGGTGTGTGAACACAACAAAAGTATCCCCACACAATTTCAAATTAATTCCTTAATTTGATTCCTTGCCAAAGGCCAATGAAGTCTTTACAGTCAAATACTTGTCTGGTTTATTTCTTTGGTATCATATCCCAATCATATGATGTTTTTCATTGTTTGTAATTGATATCAGAAGAGGCACTAAAACCATGTAGCTTGCTGCATCACTGAAAAAGCAGCAAAGCACCAATTTAGTAGAGGAATTCCAAATTTGTGTACCAATGCTACCATTGGAATTGGGATAAGGTGTGTATTCCAATAGTCTAGGGATTGATCAGAGGTCCAGAATTACCAAGAATTTTTTTGTTCAAAATTCAATTTTGAGCTTAAATTAATTTTATTTAGGGTGTAAGAAAACTATCTGACTTAGGTGATTTTCTTTGAATCCATTGTTTTATTGGTTGGATTGAGCTTTTAGTGACACAAAATTTTAATTTTTACAACTGGGCAGCCTGCAGTACTTCTCTGTACACAAGTACTGGTGATATTATGTATTGTTGTAGTACCAAAAAATGATTTCAAACGTACACTCACATATCTAACATATATTCATAACTTCAAAATATGTTCAATAACACAACAACATGAGACTAAGGAGTTTATAATAATAGTGGTCAAGAAAGTCTATTTTATTTAATATATTCTTTCATGCTCAGCTAAGATCTTACAACAGTTACTCAAAACCGCAAACAATCCATGAAACAATAACTCAATGACAGCAACTTTAAACTTGGCCCTGATAATAGAGGAACATTTTATTGCAAGTAGAGGGTGGCTGGAAAAAATGTCAAAATTTCAAAATGGTCAGAATACATAACTGAGTGCAAAAAACTGCTCACCTATGGTGCAATATTGGATCCTGAATTTTTTTTTGAAAAATTCCTACCCAGTCATGAGCTATGGCTTGGCAATTTTTCGGTTTCGTGGGACTCAATTACTAGCAAAAACTGCTAACAAAACATTAACTGGAGAAAAACTCTAGTTAATTGAGACAGAAAGTTCAAGAGTGACAACTTTTTGGAAATATTATGAACACACATTTGGACTTCTTGATTTCATGTATGTTATTTTGTGTTGTATGAGAAAACAGTCATAGTCATAGTCACAGTCATAGTCATTTGACGATTATTCATTTGGTCATGTTGAAGGAGCTGATACCCATCATGATGCTAGTTGCATGGAGTACCGCCACGATCATTATTAAGAGTAGTAATATTACCTTTGAGTTTTAATCTCCACCTATGTTACACTAAACCCAAAATACCATAAGATGCATAGCTGTATCCATTTATTCCCTTCAATACATGTCATGTCTTAGTAATGGGTCTTTCTGATATCTTTGCTTCATTTTGCTTTGGTGTCATACCTGCAAATGAGAGATAAAAAAGAGAGACTAATAAGGCACATTGAACACATTAAAAGTTCAATGAAAATTGATCCTGCCATACACCCTGAAGATTGAATTCAATCTTTAAAGATTTCTCGTTCTAGAACATATTTGGTACTAGTTATTTAAGCAAGTATTATTGACAATAGGTACATCAGAGTGTTTCTATTTGTAAAATGTATTTGTTCCTTCTGAATCTCAATCAAACAAGAAAAACAAGACAAAACTGACCACGCAGCGTGAAAACGACCATAACACAAATGTAAATCAGATCTTTAGTAAATAATGATCTTCATGCTTGTTCACCAAAGTTTAAAAGATGTACAGCAATTACAACATCATTTAAGTCAGAGTGGATTGATCGTTTTAAAACTGACACGAAGGAGAGATTAGAAATATCAGAACACTCACAATGGGTATTGGATGACCAATGAAATGGAAAATGCTTGACCGCTTTCACTAACTATGAGGCAAAATTGTGAATATCATTCATGGTGCTTATGCCAACACCGATGCCAACAAAGACCTCAGAATAAACACAAAGAATATTCAGATCATCCTTCCATGGCACGCTTCTGACGCGATTAAATTAAAGACAAAGATAACAAGAAATTAATGATAATATTTAATTGGTTTTGAAACAGAAATGATACAAAAACTTACCACCATCAGGCACACACGGATCCAACCCCGGAAGCTCCATTTCCGGAGGAGACGTCCTTGCCGTGGCTCTTCTATCGCTGGTAAAACAATAAAACAAAGCCGGCGGCAAGTTTGCACCAAACCAAAACTCTTCTCTGCCGATATTCCCCCTCCCCATGCTTCAGTATCTTCATCCTTTTGTTGTGGAGTGAATGGACAAAAGACGATTAGATTGTGGTGGCAGTAATGAAAACAAACAAACCAAAAATTTAATGATATCTCACCAGACCACCCCCCCCAAACCAAACTGGATTCGGTTCGTCCGTACCCGACGGTCGTGAATGCGCTTTGCACCTAGGTGAGCGTCCAAACTTATTTATTCACAGCGCAAGAGAGAGAAGTTAGCATCACTGATCATCCAAGAAAAAGCATGAATACTTGACACTCACCAACGCTTGTTTTCCGCCATTTCGCCAAGCAATAAGCTCCCATGACCCATGATGCCAGCCACTGCTCAAAGCACCTGTAACGAGCAGAACAAAGCAACACAGCAATAAACCAGAAAACTTTTTGGGGGGACAGATGTGGTGAGGGGTAGAGGCACGTGGAAGAAAGCACACTTATCACTCACCATTGCTTGCCTTCGTGGCAGTGCAATTGTTTAACCAGCCACAACGTGGATTTGTGGCTGAGTTAACATTTACAATGTCTCCGTGGTGGCGATCAACTAACGTAGAGAAATGGCACGGTAACTCGCATCAACCAGCATTAAGTAACAATCCCTGAGACCTCTAGTTTGTGTTAAATCAAGAATCAACCACAAAGACCATCCCT
>JALLOT010002131.1:0-13348 GCA_036939595.1 Thalassiosira livingstoniorum | reverse complement strand
ATAACACATATTACTATCATACAGAGATTGTCATATTTATTCCCATTTATTACCATTGGCCCCAAGCATTTCACCTGTGGGATTTCTGGCACTTTCACATTGTTGCAATCCAACTTGCAAGCTCTTCAGCTTGTGATTGATCAACTGACCCCCCTTCACAACATCCATCATTACAGTGCTAATTAATTGCATTTACTGTTTTGTGTAATATTGATGTTATTCTTCCAGTTGTAGCTGTAGTATTTGATATATCAAAAAATAACGTTTATGATCAGCATTACACTTCATTGATATTACCATCATATTGATTGCACTATTCTTTTCTTTTAAATTTGTGTTTGATGGACTTGAAAGCAACTCCAAGATCTACCACCATTTAGAGCTGCAGTCAATTCTATCACATAATTCCATGATTTTATTTACTGTGTGCATTGCAATGGTTTGAATATATTAATGTTTACATTGCAATATTTTATCAAATTTAAAGGAAGCTGCTATCCATCACCAATAGCAACTTTGAGATCAAATAGCTATAGATAAGTGTATAAAGAGTGGGAAAAGAGTGGTCAACCAAACAGAAAACAAATGAGTTGAGTGGGAAATCACAGCAAACCTACACATTTTATTGTTGTTGCACCAGCTAATAGCTGTTAGCTTAGCTTTTTGCTGCCTACTTTCAGACCTACCTGCTTGAAAGTATCATGTCATGCATATGTGCTATTATTCCTTTACTTTCATGATGCTTTGAGTATTACTTGTTGCTTACTTAGTAAGGATACTGGAAACTAGTAGTGAGATCCTACCATACAATTAGTAATACAATAATCCACACCATAGTATTATGTAAATACTACAAGCCATTTCTTGGTCACTGAAAATAAATCTTTCACTTTCAACAAATAATAGCTCATGATGATAGTAAAAGAACTAAGGTCTCTGAAATTTAGACTACAAAATTAGAAATATTTTTATATTACAAAACAAAAAAGTTATCTAGTTTAAGTAGCATGTGAAGGTATACAAAATTTCTACTGACTGATCCCATAGATGGTCTTACTCAGGATGAGCTTGGCGGACCTTCTCTATTTGTTTCCTTTGATGGTGAGTAGTAGTAAGTACTTACAACAGTTTATGTCAAGAAACATAGGATTGTCATTGGTCAAGCACATTATTTTTTACTGTTACTGTATGTTCAAGATTGTCATTGTTTTCTAGATAAAAATGTAACAAACACAAAAATAAATAGAGTTTTGAAATATTTTTGATTTTCAAATTTTTTGTAATGACTGTTTTAGTTTTTTTAGTCATCAAGCTTATTTTAGCTTATTTTTAGTGTTAAATGTTCTAGTTAATATGATCTCTCCCAGATTCATTCTGATTTCCTCCTGTTTCCTTTGTGATTTCATTAAAGCTGTCCATTCAGTAAAATTCGGGACTTGAAGCGGACATGTCTTGATGAACATTATTTGAATTATGGCATGTGGTACAACTCCCCATAAATGATCATTAAATTAATGTAATGTACCTTTTTTGTTGATGAAAAAGTCTGGACTTGAACTTCATTATTCTAGCTTACCATACCTAATCTATTCAAGGGAGGCTGAAGCGGGCTGAAGACACAACAGAGCAGCACAGAATGCACACATAAACACGGTAGTCGTGGAAAAATCCAGCAAGATGTGACTATAATACAGCACCATAATAGATAAAGATGAAAATCCGACTAGATCCGTTTAGATCCTGACATAAAAATAAAATCATTTTCCTGCCTTACCTTACCTATTCGTAAAATTCGGGCATTTATTCAGGGCAGGTCAGGACTTCATAATTTATTTTATTATGACATCCTTCTGCAGATTTTAGCAGCAAGGGACTCCTTTACTGCCCGGTCATGATGACAACATTATTCGTTCATCGGAGGGTCAGAGGTCACAGTCAAAGGTCACAGCTAGCATCAGCAAACAACACAACCTACTAACAGAACGTCTCTATTGTAGTACTACTCTATCTACTTACAACACCTACCTTAAGCTACATTAGAGAGATACAACATGTTGTATGTTGTATCTTCTCTTGTGCACTTGCACTTGGCTTTTGATGATGATTCTGCTCAATGTTTCGGCTAGAGGTAGTACTACTATTACCTTATGGAAATTTGGCTCTTGCGTAACATCATAAAATAGTATTCTCCGGACAATCATTTTAGTTTGTTCATTATTTTTTTTGTTCCATTATCCTTGGCAAAAGACCTGAACAATACTCCTCCTTTGACATATTCCAAAATCACAATGACGAGAACAACAACGTGCACCCAACCAATGCTCCGCTCAGAACACTGCGCCCTTGACCGATCTCAATGTCTTAAAGATGCTTTGATTGTGGATTTCCCCAAAGAAAAATGCAGGAAATCTCTTATCCGGCCCAAGGCCAAACAAGTCAGATTCTCTCGTAGCAGCACCCTTCACAGATGGCACACTGTAGATGAAGACGAAGACAAACCGGCGTCGAGTTGGTGCAACAAACACGATTTCGCCGCATTTCGCAAAGAGTCGAAGTCGGAAGCCAAGGCCATCCGACACATGTGTGATGCATCGAGCCTCGAGGCTTTCAGCGTCGGCATTAACATCCACGGCGATGGAGAAGACGATTCGCCCTTTGTCACGGGTATCGAGCACCTTCTTCACGAGCCTACTTTGAAACGCATGTGTGACACCAGGACGAAACAGCGGGAGGCAGTTCTTGAAGAGCAGTGGCGTCAAGTTCAGAACGGCATTAACGATTCAATGGCGTTGAGGAACGTATCAAGGACACACTCGAAGTGGAGTAGGCGAAGGGCTCTTTCGTTGGCGGGAGGAGTGGTGCCGGGAAAGCGTTCGATGGCGCCAGCTGCATGACTCGATGTTCATAAATTAAGAGAAAGCTCGAAGGGATGGAACACAATGGGGTCGGGATATGAAAAGGCGGGAAGAAAGTTTTAATATTAACCGACGCGTAAGCAAAATCATTTCTTTGTCAATTTGTAAAAGATTGAAGGTGTACAGTTGAATAATAATGTAGATTCCAAATTAAACAAAAGTGTTACTGTCAATCGTAATTTAATGCTTTCGATTCAATTCACCCAGCATTATAATGTCAATAATCAAAGATAGAATCAGTTTGAACTGGAATTCAACTACCTAGCGTGAGAATTTGCAGACTCCACTACGATGCTCAGTGAGTGAACTTTTAAGTTTCCTACAACTGAATTTGGAAATACTCTTTGCCTCTGACGCAAAACAGCAGCAAACCGAACATTTTAAGCCGACATATATGCACCAATGCTTCGTGCCGTGCGTTTGATTTTGTCAGGAGTATTGATGAACACAATAGTGTTGAATATTATTATAAGTTGCATAATATCAAAGCAATTTTTATCATCTCAACTCGAACATATCTAACAAAATTTTACTACACCTGAGAGTTGTTTCCTACGGACAAAATGAACTCGATACAAACCGCCCTTCCTTGCTTTTTTGCTCTTTCACCTTTAAGCTGCTGCCATCCGAACACTTTAATCTGAAAAAAAAGTTGGTGCTCGTAGGTGGACGGAAAATCATCATTCGTTGAAAAGTAGTCGAATCAAAATGTCATTCACACTTTCTTTGACTCGTTTTTTAATTCATAGTCTTTGAACTTAGCAAAAAGGAAATTCTATTACACTTTACAATTTATAGACTAAACAATAATGATGTCTTGATACAACCATCCCAATTTGCATCTCCACATTCAAGATGCATGTATGTCTACGCGATCTTCAATGCCAAGCCAGTGCTCCATCCGGAATTTTCAACTGAAACTTTTCTCAATGATTCAGGATCATGAGACCCGCTGTGCTTTTGACGCTCGTATTCTTCGAGCACTGCCTCTCTGTGTCTTCTCTGACCTCTAACAACACTCATCATGATATCAGGGCACAAGAGCTTCTCGATGCCAGTGACGAACTCGCGTCCAATTTTGTTCGCCTCGTTGCTATCAGAGAACCTCTGAACCGCCTGAACCTCCAATCCGGTAGTGCGGCGAAATGCTGCGTACTGCTTCTTGTTGTACCAGCGCGAGGAGAAAACAGAATCATCGCTGTAGCTGTTTTCGTTAGGTTTTGTTGCGAATTTGACTTGTTTTAAGCTTTCCGCCTCGACTGACACCCGGCGAGGAGCTTTGGCGCATTTATGGATTTGTGAATTTGGATCTTCTTCCCCGCTTCTCTTTTGGGAAGGAATGGGTTGCGATGTATTGAATTCTGCCGACATTGTTGGCTGCTTTTGATACTTGCGATTTAATAGTGTTGGTTTGATCTATTTCAATGGATGCTAATTGCTAATCAATTTTTTATGAGATGATTCGATGATTATGAGCGAGATGATTGAGTGCACCTCGTGCACAGTCAATGGATGAAAAAAAAATTATGTATGATATAGTATTGTACGTATGGTACTATCATCTGTACCATACTTCCTAAGTACTAGACTTAGGGCCTTAGACTGCCTTGGATCATCCGCTAGCTTTTGGTTTTTCAAAAATATTTCTCGGTATTATCGCTAAATCTGAACTGCGCGACCTTTTCGCAACTTCTTTTTTCCAAAACCTCTCGACCAAGTTTAGAAAATTGCAGACCCCCCCCGAAAATGGCCATTTCCATCATAAATTTTCCATAGCACTGCATCAGTGTTTGCAATTGTCACAGGAGTGATAGTCTAGCACTTACACTTCGTCAATCCCCTCTGTAATAAATATTGTATGTACTAACAAAAAAAATTAATATTGCTGCTGTACGAGCAATCGCCCCAAGCCCTAAGTGACGACTTTGGTTCAGTTGCGGCTTGCAATATTGCGATGGTTGAATCCCTTCGATTGATGCCTAATTAGTAATTGCAATAGTTCTTATGTTTTGGTATTGTGGCTGTTATCAAGCAATACCGCATGGTTGTTTTATCATGGGAGTTGTTGTGGCAGTCATGGTCAGTACATTCAACAAAGACATCACCCATGATTCTGACTTCATTCTCAGCCGTGCTAAAAAAATATGCATTGTAATTATGCTATTGCATAGGAATGTTAAACAAAATATTTAGTTCTTTATGACGTATCAATTGAATAGGATCTAGTGAACATGCATCCATGGTACCAAATCAAAGCAAAAGTAAGGCATGGTTTGGTGAGTAGTCATCAAGCAGCATTGATTTAACATGTTTTGCTTGCTTTATTTTTACCATCAATTATAATAAAATTATTTTTGATCAAAAAATGTTCTGATGGCAAAGATGAATGGTTTGTGGTCTAGATTCATGGCTATCTCCTATTGCAATTGAAAACACTGATGCATAGCTATGGAGGATTTATGATGGAAATGGCCATTTTTTGGGGGGGTCTGCAATTTTCAAAACTTGTTTGAGAGGTTTTAGAAAAAAAGGTTGAGCAAAGCTCGCACACTTCAAAGTTCCACATCATACATAAGTACATATGTGACACATAATATGGATGTATGTAGAAAATGAATATACTAAATTAATTTTGCAATTTGATTGGAAACAAAACCTGCTCTGTATCTATCATGCAATGGCCAACACAGGACACCAACAAAAATGAGAGAATCATGACAATGAGATTAAAAAAAGCAAAACAGATTTGTTGATTATTTGTGGGTTGATATTTTTAATACTTGATTAAGATAATCATATTAAAGCCTTGTCATAATTTATTGTTTGTTACAATTGTTAACTAATGCAGGTGTAGCTGCCAATACATTCTTGCAACATTCACAATGCTTATTCTTATTCATCTCATTCCTCCCATTTGTTGGTCCCTCCTCCATTGGTAATGAGACACCAATGGCATGGTGGGCCTCCATCAAGTCCTTTCCTGCACAATACCCACAATGTCCTTTCTCCTCATTTCATGCATTTGACTCATTCAATGTCGTCTCATCCATGTCACCCAGCCCATCCATCTCATTTGTCTCATACAGGCCATAGTCTATAATCAAATCACCCCAATCACCCCATTCTGCACACCCGTTGCAGCCATTCAAAACATCCCATTCCACACGGCTATGGTCTGCTGCCCCATCCATCTCGACATTTGAGTAATGAAAACCACTCATATCCACTTCTGTATCCTCAAAGACATGGATGTGGACTTCTTCCACACTACCCTAACCACTTGCACCCATCCCACAAGCCACACCAGTTGAACAGAGGATGTGGTGAGGTTTCTCTGGTCCTGCCTCCACTTGCATCTCTCTGTTCAATTTGGCCATGCATTGGTGTTTTTAATTGTCTTCTTTGCTGCTTTCCTGTAATCACCACTTCCTCCATCTCCTTGTTAACAACCACTCCTCCCATCCCAGTCCCTCTCCTTATCATTGCTAAAATTGCTCCCCCTGTCTTTGTCTATGAATCCTACTCATATATATCTTGAAAATCATTGGGAAAATCATCCTCTTTGTAAAAGCCATGTGTGCATTGGGAGAGGAAGAGCACATGCATTGTTACATGGACTACAAGCAGAGCAAGCAGTTCTTGGTTTGAGATGTTGGAGGTGGTGAAGACATCTTCCTCATCATTGGAGGCATTGGAGGTACCTAGTGTCCAGGTTGTCATTGGATGCTTTTTTGTCATGAACATTTTCCTGATCTCCTTGCAATCATCACCATCGTCACTCCCCTTCCACTGCTGCTTCTTCCCCTTGTCGTTGATTTGTTTACAAATAAAAATAAAGGTGAGAACTGTTTGACAATTGAAGTTGATATGTTTCTGTTGCAGAACTTTTTATTCTCAACCATATATACCCAAAACACATTTCTGTAGCAAAGGTACTAGGTAAATTAGCTCTGGCTAGAGGAAGTATGTACTTACCTTAAGTATGTACCTAAGTATGCAAGGCCCACAGTTTAAAATATTTAATGAAGTAAATGAACAGGTACCATATAATTTTGAAACCATAATACAACATGATCATTCAGACAACTCAACATTATGATATATATAGGAATAATAATTTTACTACTATCTAGAGATATTAGGTAGGTCTAGTACTTAGGAAATGTAGCACAGGAGTAATAACTTCATGTGGCCATTTTAAAAGAAAAAAATATTTTTGCAATAGCTTTCAAATAATATTTGCTTTCTTTTGTGTCTATTTGCTTTTGTAAACTATATTGAAAAATAAAATCTTTAACTAATTTGGAAATCTTTTGCAAAAACTTAACTATAGTGATAGCAGTTAAAGTATCTTATTTACTAAGAGCAAGTTTAAGATAGGTTTTAGAAGTTACAAAACTGCTTGTGTTGTGTTGTTTCATTTTTTTGACGAATTTTCCATATGAATAGAAAACTTTTGCAAATGTTGTAATCAAGCATTTTTTGCAGATAGCCTCTAACATTGAATTAATAAAATAATAAAAATTGATCTTGTATACTACTCTATTACTGTCCTTGTCAGCCACAAGCTGTCCCCTGTCATCACCCAGTCAGCAGCTGTCAGTCAATTTTTCTTCCAGCATTGATCACTTTAATTATGACCAATTTCACCATCCATCAGAGGGGGCAAGCCCAATTACTGCAGTGGTGGATTCTGCAATCTAATGAGTATCATCTACAAGGAGGATACACAAACCTCATCCACTACATTAGGAGATGACATTATTAACTTTTTGCAACACTATTTTTCCATGTGGTTCACACATTTCCTTTTTACAATACCATGGATAGATGATCTCTTTTTTCTTGCAACAAGAAAGAGGAAGTACAGCACAAAAGGCTTTTGAGGAAAAGATTGGGAACAAATTATCTGACTACCTTTTTTGTGTATTTTCCAAATGAAGAGAGAGACATTCAACCATCTTCATTACATGCTTGAGCCAAAATTGAGGGACATTTTTCCCCCAGAAAGCCAAAGCAATCCTGGCTGAAAGAGAAAAAAGCAAATTATTGAAAAAAAACTAGACTTTTCAGCCATTGCCGTTAAATTTTTCACTAGTTCTAAAGCAGCTGACCTTCTGGTAATGCATAATGTTGGCTTGCAGTTGGTTTATTTTTCTGTTTGGGGGTGATTGATGCCATAAATCAGACTCAAGAATTGGATTTAATCATACCAAATCATAATATAAAGCAACAGGAAATTGCACACAGATTTTCTTTAGGTGTTGACCATTTTTAAGTTTTTTGCACCCTTGATGGCCTTTTATTTTTTACTGTCATATCCTCACTCTGGGTTTGCTGTTATTTAGAATGTGATCAAATCAATTTTTGCCGTCACAGGAAAGACTAATGTTTACGGTGGAAAAGATCATTTTCATATAAATCATGTTATTTATGTTAAGTAGGTCTAGAAGGAAGTGTGATTAAAAATAAATCATCAAGTGTCAAGCGATCAGTGCATTGCTATTTAATAGCTAAGTCGCTAATTATTTAGCGACACCCACTCAACACCGACCACTATGTCAAGGCGTTATCATTCAGTTATCAGAGAGTAGTACTATATCAGAGTAGTATGGAGACCTATGGAGACACTTCGTTCGTTTGGTATTACCCAATCCTTCAAGTAAGAATGAGGGAGACAGGGTACCACACACCTTCATTAAGCAAAGATGCCTTCAAAAATGGAAAAGACAAGAACAAACTCCATCCAGTTCCAATAACACATTTTTGGCTCATTGATGGCAACAACAACACAATTTTTAGTCATGCAGCTCTTCACTCGACTCACAAAACAAGGAAACTCAATGAGGGGGATATAATTCAACTAAAATCATTCACAGAGCTAGCACACCAAGTTTCACCAAATAGTCCACCCACACCAGCACTCTTCATCAGCTCTTTTGTTCGAATTGGGTACAAACCACTTCCTGATGAAACGAATCATCCATTAGAGTGCATTATTGACAATTTGGGAACTTCAACACTTAATGATAGTGTGGAAGAAGAAATCAACAACTTAGAGGAGGGTATGGAGAACGTTGAATGCATGGTGAAGAAGTGTTTGTACTCTAGGTACGGTGTGAAAATGATTGTGTGAATTTGAAAAACAAATCCTGTTGCCATACTGAATTTGTTGACAATAAAGGAAGACTGCTATATTGCTGGTAAACGTATAGATGATATGACCAATAGTAAAAAAAGGTGTATGATTTATTAGTGGTATGCAACCAGCATTTACTCTATCCATGGAAAACACAACTGATTGATACTTCCAGCTTGTCTTGTTTAGATGGTTCGCAATGCATACCCATAACTGGATGGTAACTACAAAAGGTTTCAGCTTCATTGTTAATGTGTACTTAGTTAATTTTTTCATATGCAAATCAAATTATTGTTTAACTCAACAAAGTCATTAACATCTAACAATCCAACAAATTATACTGTTGTTTTTTAACTCTGGGTATTTTTCTTGATTGGTCCAGTATCTCACATTCATTAAAGTCACAATTGAGTAATTGCACCTTTGATCTTTTTTAAGAAAGTGCTGGCATTGGACATACTTGTGAAGTGTGACCAATTTGTTGGCATTTCTTGCAGACTTGAACTTTTGCTTGCCCCCATTCCCTGGTTGGCACCTTTCCATTTTTGTGACAGGTTTTCTTCCTCCTTTTGCTTTCTTGTCTCCTAGCTTTTGTCATTTTGTTAAAAGTTCAAGATTGCTTACCCTTTTCTCCATTCAACCCAAATATTCTGCTTTCCTTTTCTTTGCATCATTATTGTACATCATCTTTTCAATTGAAGTCACTGACAACCCAATCATAACAGAAATTTCATCATGAATTATTTGGGCATTTCCCTCACCCAACATGCGTAATGCAAGCTCAATCATTGCTCTCCAAATGTCAGTGTGGTCACAGCAAAGCCATTTCTCTTCAGATAATTTTGATACAACTGAAATTGAACCTTCTGATGAACTACTACATCCACATGCAGCTATCCGATCAATAGCAAAATCAAAGATTCAGATAAATCCATTGTGTGGCAATCACGCCTGCTTTTTTGCCACTTCCTTCAATATTTGAATTGTATTCCATGGAGGATGCTGATTTTTAATTCTTTAAAAAAAGCAATACTTTTCAAACTTACACTTAGAATGTTCTCCACAATGATGCGAAATGATTACATTAAGTTGGTCTAAGCAATCTTGCCTTGCATCTGGATCACCAACACCATGTTTGTTGTATTCTTTGATTGGCTTTTGCATGTCAGAGTGTATTGGTTTTATGATCAAATTTGAGAGCAAATATTTTCCACTCAAAGACAGATTCACTTTCTTCACATTGAATAAAGCATTGTTGGTGTCTTTAATGACATGGCCCAAATGAGGTTTATCAACTGCTATATTATTTGCCATTGTGGCAATAATTTTGCCTGTTCTGCAATGAAATTTTTTTGGGATCTAGTGTCATTATCTGCAATGATTGTATCACAAAATATTGCAATGCCATTGCCAAGGTATCCACAATCACCCAGAATCAAATCAAATGCTGCCTCTGTTGCTTGATATTCTTCTGCTGTTGTTGGATTGTGCTTACTATTGAGATAGCAGTATCCTTCATGGTCCATCATGAATTCAAAATACTTTTCAAAAGGAACAAATCCACCAGTTTCTTATTTGTGCTTTTGGATTGAATTGTGGAGTGAAACAGTACAATTGTAGCATTTGGTCTAAAAACATAGACCAAGAGCATGAACAAGTGCAAAGATTAAAACATCAATTTTCAAAAATATTTCAAGCAGTGTTTATCTGAGAGTGAATGAATGCTAATGGTTTTTTAGTTATGCTACTATTCACAAAAGACCAAACTGAGATCCAGTAATTTTGTGATACTATTAGCATGTACAACCAAAACCATCAACATGCACTGAGCCACGGCAAGTTGAAAACTGTGCAACATCTTTGTCAGTCCACATAAGATCTCCAACTTAATTTTCTTGCTCCCTTGTTGCTAACACATGATCCCTTCAGTTTTCCTCTTATCTTGTGTTGCATATTTTTGAAATAGTCAATCATACTATCATATTTGCATGCCTTAAGTTGCACTGGTTTGAAATTTTGATACCAAGATTGTTTGATAAGAATTCCATTATTTTTTCCATATTAATACCAACAACAAATTCTAGAGCAATATGTAAGTTTATCTTGGGTTGACTATGAGAAAATATTCCACCTTGCTCTATGACCCCGTCTTGACTAAAATGCAATTTTACAAGACAAGTTTATGTTAGCAAACAGGACAAATCCGAAATTCTTTCATTCCAGCCCCATAAAATTCATGCTTTCCAAGCACTGGCATCTCTCCACACTTCCTACTATGGTCCCCAATATCCACAATAAATTCATCCATTTTATTCACTTTCATTGTGACAAATCCATCTTATGGTTTGATGCTGCTTCCAGTCTCTTTCCATCCACCTGTTGCCCCATTTGTTGTCTCAACAGCTTCAGTCTGGACAGATTTGTCAGCCATTGCTTTGCATGTTTCTCCAAACCAATTAACAATGCTTGGTGTTAGTATTGTAACAAAAAAGGCCATAGGATATAACAACACAAAAAATTGAGACTCACTTGCATCACCAATACCCTTCATCTCATCTTGCTCAGCCACAATTTCTTGTGCTTCCATTAGCTCCAATTCTTTTTTGACATGATTAAGAAGATGCTGCACTGAATCATTATCAACAAAGAATCCCTTGGGAGGGCTCATACTCAATCTATTCTCTTTCTTGCACAATTTGAATTGTTGTTCCTTAGGTACGATTCAATTGCCACTGAAAAGAGTTGAACGAAAGTAAGGAATGTTTTTGAACACCATTCTCTCCAAAAACTGTTTTCCTCTATTCCTGTGATGAAGTGCCTCTTGTACATGTTTGTGTGACAACAGAGGAAGCACCCCACAATGAATAAGACGATTTCAAAGTTTGTTAGCAGTGATCCAGTACATGCCATTTTCGGGTAGAAGGCAGTTATTCAACAACAACAGCTTCTTCCAAAACTCCCCCCAAGAGAGTTCATGAGATCTTGAGTCTTTTTAGAGGATCCTACTCTTTCCCAGTGTTCTTGTTTAAATTGGAGATGGACATTGTGAATGATGGATTTTCATGCCGTGTTGAATCATACAGCTATATTCTCTGAAGATGGCAGCGCAAATTCCTTTTCTTTGTTCTTTAACTGCATCCTTGTTGGAAAAGGTTGAAGTAGATGGTGGCGGAAGACAGTTGGATTGGTGTTGGTGGAGATAATTTCCTTGATCAATATTGCTATGGTGGCAGCAATGCAAATTTTGGTGGCTCAGTGCATTCTTGTTGTCTCGTATTGATAACGAAGGACCCAGGCATCAGCTTCCTACACTTCCAGTGGATTCAGATGGGCTATGGTGTGTGGATTCAGGGGTGACAGTTGGTGGTGTTGGTTTGTTGTTGGTGATGGTGGTTTCCCATTTTTTTGAATTAGGCAGATTTACCTAGCTTTGGCCATGGCGATTGGCTTGGATTGGCTTTTTGTGAGAGATCTGGGTCAAGGGTCGTGACTGGGCCAGTCCACAGTCTTATGTGGTATTTTTTTAGAGGAACTCTACAAAAATAAGCGACACAGTCGCCTTAAATCAATGATTATTGGTGCAATTAAGGCAGCTCAAATTAAAAATAATTTAGGGTTATAATAGTTATTTTTGCAATTTACTAGCAGAGGATTTACTCTTGAATCTTATTGACTCATGTGGGTTTCTGGATTGTGACATTAGGATCTCCACCACACAACAGAGTTCCAATGTAAAAATATTACCAACCAATAGCCAAGATGATTCTCTATTGGTTACTAGTAAAAAACAGAACCCGAAAAAATTGAATATTCACTGTGATATTAACGTCGCAAGGTTAAAGTTTGTCATAGCAATTCAAGATTACTGTAGTGTAGACAACATCATCCTGAAAAAAATTGTCTGTCGGGTCAGCTGTGACCTATGACCATGACCTCTGATACTTCCATGTTGTCTCATCGTGGAGAAGCCTGAGTACCTAGTATACCATAGGTACATACACAACATTGAAGTCTTGACATATACCACATATACTATACAAAACCTCGAACTGCTGCCATGATAACTCCATGGGGACTTGTTTCCACGATTGAATAATAAAAAGTTAAATAAGACTTGATATATTTTTTTATTTACCTGGCAGACAGCGCCATGCTATTGTCCTTCATTAGATAAGGTATGGTTCTTTTCTACAGGTTTGAATCTTACGGAGCTTTAAAGAATATTTTCAAATAGCATACTGTATCCTTGATTTGTTATGACGTTGTTGATTATTTCTAACCTTCTGGGAGTAAA